>JAIGNY010003621.1:267500-425000 GCA_020152595.1 Chiridota heheva
CAGGATCGTTAATATCATTAACCTATTGATTTATTTAGCTTATATTTTTTTTCCCCTGGCGAAATGCCTACGTCACTGACTGACTGATCAAAACATTGGCAACAAACTACGTTTTAAGAACGTAACCACCTGACAACTTACATTTTCAAAACGTTTTCGAAACGAACGAAACTGACTTAGTTTAATGACTGGGTTCCACAGCTGCAGGCCGTGCTACAAAGTCTAACAAAAATTATACAAGCGCAAAAATATGAGCGAGGAATGAGCACGGAAAAGGATAGCCAAAGGCCACACGAATAAACAAAACCTGACAACAGCCAGGGGACACACAAGTAAACGTGAACACAAAAGGAGTCGTTTCAGAGCCACCCCACCCCAGGAAAACTACAAATGGTAACTATAAATAAACACCATACCAACAATTCCCAGGGTGGGAAACGTATTGTGCAGTTGTGGAGGGTTTTAGACGTCTAAAAAAAACACTTTTCTGCGGACGTTTTAGGAACGTCTTGAAAACGTATTTTAAAGGCGAAGACGTAGCCTATACGGAACAAATTAGAACCCAAAGAAAACATTTTCTGGGCGTTTTGTGTTTGGTGTGTTATCCCCAGCAGCTCTGATGCGCTGCTTATCATTCTGACAAGATCTTGTCACTTTATTTTCATTCTTGTCATCTTGTCCGACTTTTCCTGAAATAAACCAATTTTTGTCACTTTATAAGTTTTTTATACTAAAAGTGGTAGAGGTGTGCAGCCCACCAATTAAAAAGCATACCCATCATATGACAGATTATTTGGTAACTGCAGTATGAAATTATACAATTTTGATACCCGCGGTATGAAATAAGTCAATTTTGATACCTGCAATACTGCAGTATGGGTATTCAACGAAAATATTGTAAAAATGGACAAGCAGTACAAATTAATACAGTAAAACCTCATTTTGGGGGACCTGCACTACGAAAATGATGCAAAAAGACAATGATTTTTGATAGTATGGACAGACACCTGCACTACGAAAATAGTGCAAAAAAAAGGCATCTGCTCAGGCGGCACATATACATATACCTCACATATGGAAGTACTCCTCCGCCCCCGCCCCCTTCTATTCCGGTTTTGTGCTCCAAATAAGTATAGCCTAACTTGACTATTTTTACTCTTAAAATTTTTTGGAGACGATTTATTGTGCGAAGACTGCTCTTCAGAATTGTTTGGGGGCGAAAATGGTGATTTGTTGGTTGATCGAGACATTTCCAACGTTATCATTACAGATTTGGTCTATTTTGAAAAGCCCAGCGGCTACACTGTACGAACGTATTTTTTAGTATTTACGTTTCCATTAAGAAGAAATGATTACGGCTTTCAAAAGTCTAATTTTACGTTAGGGGCCCCAGCAAAGAATTACCAACGAGCTCCCGAGGTTCTATTTGCGCCACTGCTTGGAAAGTTTTAGTTGGCTCCTGCATAGTTCCAATTGACTGGTTGAAGTGAATCACAGAAACATTTTCAATTGGAAATAATAAAAAAAATCTTTATTTGCAATAAAAATAAACTTTTCAATTGAAATGAAAATTACTTTTCAATGCAACATTACAGACCCCGCCACCGGGTCCGTGTTCATAAAAATAATGGAAAAAAAATGATAATGACAACAACAATAACAACAGAAAAGACAATCAAAGTTTCCCATATCTGCATATAGGCCTACGTTTCCCTACAAACTAGCGTGGTTCAGAGGCGTGGCCTGTTTGCCTGACAGAGTTGGCTTCACATCTATATGTTATCCACCCTTCCTCCTTTTGGAGTGAGTCCAAGGGCCCGATGGAGTCCAGGAGAAAAACCCGGGTTCTGCGTTTTAGCATAGTTGTAGCTAAAAATAGTAGAACATTTACTGATTCGATGGGGGTCGAAATTGCGAATTCCCTGGAAGCTCTGCGCTTTTTAGCATATTTAAGGCTAAAAAATAAGATACCTGAAATGTACTGATTTTGTACACTTTGCAGCTCTTTAAAATTGTATCATATATATTGAAATGTCAATCATGATATAATTCAATGGCATACATGAAGGTATGCCGCAACATCCGATCAGGGGCGGACTGACCAGTCGGGCATTCGGGCAATGTCCGAGGGCCCGGGCATTGGGGGCCTACAGGCCTTTACAACATGCAGCAGGAAATCGGATATTTTGTTTAGTACGCTTGCATACGTGTTTTGTTCCAATAATCTAACTCGATCCGCATGTTGCTTTGTTAAGAGAAAACTGTAAAGTAACAAAAACTATACAAACATGCAAACTTTAAAATTCCTCTTCTAAAAAAAATATAATTTGCTCATTTGCTCTAGAATCGGAGTACGGTTGGGGCCATCTCCTAGCCAACTTTTAGGATCGCTAACATGTCAGCTCTAGGGCCTTAACTTAATCAGTTATAAGGACCCTAAGGATAGTCAGTTAGATTTGGCAACTGACCTCGTCAGTTACCAAACCTATACTGTAACGGTTATTATTTGGGATAATAACTTAATTCACGAATTTCAGCTGACGACCTTTTCTTTTTTCAACTGCCCTTACTAATTTCAGCCACTAAGAGTCCCTATTTTATAAAGCCAGTTGGAAGATAGTTACTTAGTCAGTTAGTTGCCATCTAACCTAGCCAGTGACTTGCCCACGTGTATAACGCAAAGGTTTGTTTTTACTCCAGCAAAAGACGTCATCTCCCGGATGTGACGTGGCACCGACCAAGTGAATATAACACTTGCAACGAGACCGCGCGCGAACTACAACACAATAATTAACCTTTGCAGGTTTCCAAATAGGCCGCGCCCATTATAGTAACGCGGTAACTATGTGGGGCAAACAAACCTCAAATCCGCAATCATATATTACCATTTAGATTTTCTGCCGCAAGCTTTGATTCATTTATGGCACTTCTCCGGATTTTTCGAGTTTTTAGCAAACAGGATTAACAAATTTCAGTTTGCTAACTGTTCTGGGTAACAGTAATCAGAATGCCCGCAGCGATCCCGTAGGCGCAATTTTTGTTCACCATTTTGCCGTAACTCAGTCTGTGTGTGCAGAAATCTGTTTTTTTTACAGTAAGCTGCATTGACTACATAAGCGCGCGTGCCTTTAGCTAGCTGTACTGTACCAGTACCCCGTATGATGTTTGCCCCATCTTAGGTACGCAGATTTTGTTGCTAGGCAAATTCGTACGGTAATTGGTGAAAAGAAGCTGCCAATCATCAAACCCAGAAAGGTTAATTCATAACAAACCGTTTCAATCTTATACCGCAGAAGATAAAGCATTGGCTGAATGGGCGTCCACCAAATTATACAAGGTCAATGGAGAGGGCGCGATAAAGATTAAGACAAGCTGGTCTTTTATACATGAAGGTCTTATATATATATATATATATATATATATATATATATATATATATATATATATATATATATATATATATATATATATATATATATATATATATATATATATATATATATATATATATATATATATATATATATATATATATATATATATATATATATATATATATATATATATATATATATATATATATATATATAAATATATATATATATATATATATATATATATTTATATATATATATATATATATATATATATATATATATATATATATATATATATATATATATATATATATATAAATATATATATAAATATATATATATATATTAATATATATATATATATATATATATATATATATATATATATATATATATATATATATATATATATATATATATATATATATATATATATATATATATATATATATATATATATATATATATATATATATATATATATATATATATATATATATATATATATATATATATACATGTATATATATATATATATATATATATATATATATATATATATATATATATATATATATATATATACATATATATATATATATATATATATATATATATATATATATATATATATATATATATATATATATATATATATATATATATATAAATATATATGTATATATATATATATATTTATATATATATATATATATATATATATATATATATATATATATATATATATATATATATATATATATATATATATATATATATATATGTATATATATATATATATATATATATATATATATATATATATATATCTATATTTATATATATATATATATATATATATATATATATATATATATATAAATATATATGTATATATATATATATATATATATATATATATATATATATATATATATATATATATATATATATATATATATATATATATATATATGTATATATATATATATATATATATATATATATATATATATATATATATATATATATATATATATATATATATATATATATATATATATATATTTATATTATATATTATATATATATATATATGTATATATATTATATATGTATATATATATATATATATATATATATATATATATATATATATATATATATATATATATATATATATATATATATATATATATATATATATATATATATATATATATATATATATATATATATATATATATATATATATATATATATATATATATATATATATATATATATATATATATATATATATATATATATATATACATATGTGTGTATGTATATATATATATATATACAACAATTGCAATTTCAAGCACAGATCTATGACATTCCATAATACATTTGGCTGCAGTCTGGATCTCCTGCTAAATAAGAATTAAGAAATGCATCAGACAATACCAAAATGGTTCACTTGGGTATTCGCCGAAATTTGTTTTTGAAATTGCTCTAAGTAAACGTTCAAAAAAGCTTTCATCATAACGAAATGCAAGGCATATGATTATATAGGCTATACAGCTAGCTATAAGGGCAGAAAGGGTATTGACTGAACAGCTTAAAGACTGCGACGGATATGTCATGCACTCGTGTTGAATGTGAAAGGCACCCGATCCCCTGCCCTCTCTAAATTTTCTTTACCTTTCACTACTTTAACAGCGATGAATTTTTGGTCCATTTGGAATGACAATACTTTTTTCCCCCTAAGCGAACGGTAACAAAGGCAATTTTTGCCGTGAGCACCGTAGTTGTATTAAAGAAAAAGTTGAGGGGTCTCCTCAAAAGTGTGTACGTGAGTCCAATGAGGTAAAGGGTGTAACCTATACGTGGACCTGAGGACCGAAACATTATATGGTAAACAAACTATACCTATGGGACCAATTTTTATGTGGTACTTTTGCTATTTCTCAAAGAATCTTTTCAAAAGCTGGGACATGCTTTATCACTCAAAGAGTTTTCATTAACTGCGAGATCAACACTTAACAATTTGGGACGGATTTTCAGCAATTTGAGACGACTTGTCACAATTATAAAGTAATAGGGCTTTTCACCCACATCAATAACGCCCCTAGCTGCGCGCCAACAATCCCCTCTGCAACTACTGACTGTCAGCTTCAAAAGAGTTACCCTATCATACAGATGTATCCTTTTTCAAGCAAATACGATGCGATGTCGTGTTTAAGAGTTTCATTTCACATAAAATTAAGTCAAATTACAAACAAATTGATGTTGGCACCTTCATTTCAATGACCGTGAGCTTTGTCTTGAAAGGTCGGTTAAATTGCCTAAGCCAGATAGTATTTCCAAGCATTGTTGCTCGGTGATACCGTTGGACACCTCAACTTTGCCAGATAAGCTCTCCAAGACCAATGAAACCACAACAATTTCCCCTCTACTCCTTAAATTATAAAGTTATATTGTCATAAATGATAACCTTTCCTGAAGCCATTTTAAAAGTAATCCCGTTTTATTAAATAATGAGATGAAATTGTTTCTGTTGCCCACCTAATATGTACCCCGAAGCCTCCTTTCCAACGTGTTTTTCTCTCATAATGAAAAGATGAAAAACAAACAATAGGCAGATAGGTTGCTTATAGGAGGTACGTTGCATGCTGGGAAACATAATGAAAGTTGACAGAAGAACCTTTAAAGAGATTTAAATTCTTACAGTCCTGTGGTTCCAGCAAGGAACGGCTAACACGCACTTTTCGCAGGCGGTACGAGGTATGTCAGACTGTCAGATTCCCCAACAAATTTGACTTGGTTTTCTGTTAACCAGAGGCGTAGGCGTAGAAATCGGGGGGTTGCAGGGGCAAACTTCTTCCGTTGGACTGTTGGAAGATTTCACCTTCCCGGTTGAATGCTTTCTTTCCGGTTGGCAGACTAGTTGGGATGTGAAATTGAGAAATCATTACCATAAAATTGAAAACGTGGTAAAATCATTGGATATTTTGCGGCGCACTGCCCGAAAGAATTTTACCTTCAGGAGTGTGTGCTATATTTTCTCCCTTGAGAGAAGCTAGTTTCCTGGTTGGAGAAGAGCTACTTTTCTGGTTAAGGCAAAAAGACCCTCAAATTTGTTGCGAAGAAAGTGCAAAAATCCGCAGTGCGTCCCGTTTACCAACTGCGATATTCCTCACTTTTGAATTTCGTCACTGCATCAAAACAAATACAGTTAAGAAAATAGTTCTTTATGAATAGTAAAGCAAACGTGCTTGTCTCACAAAAAATAAAAAATAAAATGTAAACCCAGAAGAACTCATTTTAATTGTTTTCTTCACTATGGCATACATAGGCGGCGGAAGCGGGGGCACGTGTCCCCTCACTTTTCTCAAAAGTTTACAAAGTGCCCTTTTCAGAGTGGAAAAGTGCCCTTTTTTGAGGGAAAAATGCCCTTTTTCAGAGGGAAAAATGCCCTTTCAAAGACGACAAATGCCTTTTAGAAAAAGAGCATGCCCTTTCAAAAATTAAAAACCTTTTTTCTTTATATATATCTGATTTTTAATTAAGAAAGTAACACAAAATAGTACCCTGAAAAGACTAAAAATGTTAAATTTCACGCATACACTGTTCTGAATTTTTCCGTAAAAAAAGTTGGGGCCCAACAGCCCTATACATATTGGACAATATTGCACTTTTTCGTACTTGAAAAGCCTTCGTCTCTTCCTACCTTTGTTTTTCCAGCTTATAATTTCTAAAAACTCTTTAAAATAGGGCCTTTTTAGGGTACACGAGCAACCCCAAAGTTTATTAGTGGGGTATCTTTGAAATGGGTCGTGCAGGGCAAAGCCTATTATTTGGACCCGGGCCATCGTATTGACATAAACTGACGTGCCCTCTCCCCATCTTCCTTGTCAAGTTTAAAAGGTGCCACTTTACAGACTGACAGAGATTTGAAAAAACAAAATGTTATCTAAAATATTGAAATATATTCAGGTCCTCTTATCATAATTGATCTTTTGATTGACAGATTGAAGACTGAAAGTAACACAAGTATCAAGCAAAATACCCCCAATTTTGCTCGCGGATCGCCTTTAATTTGGGGTTCTAGGAAGAAAACATATACAATGGGGACACTTGCCACTGATCCGCTGAAGACTAGGTGTGGATTTGGACCATCTGATTTGATTTATACTAAAAATAGTAACAAATTTTATTCTCAGCAGCAATTAAATGATGGCCTGCAATTACCCTTTTCACATTATTCTAGACATAAAGTTTTCCGATTCATGAACGATACAATTGGTTAATCATGATCTATAATTCTAAATCCTTACAATTTCAAGACATAAGATCTATACATTTTACAATTCAGCAATTGAAGATTTCAATAAAATTGTTATATTTTACCTAAAATGAAATTGTTATATTTTGGACCACAATACCTTGGAATTTTAAAGCTGTGCAATGAAAAAAAAAGAAGAAGGAAAATGGGTAATCAGTTATATTCGAATCTATCAATTTTCCGTGGGAGAGTGGGGGCAGGGGGGGGGGAGGGTTGACCATATTGCTGTGCTAAATGCAGGAGGGGGTTGACCATATAAAGCTATATTGCTGTGCTATGCTTTGAGAATACGATAGTTGGACAGTGCCCCTTAGATCCTGTGCCCCCTCCCCCTCTCACTTTCAAACATCTTCCGCCGACCGGGACACCAGCAGAATATCAGCGAAATTTTGTGAAAGAAATATTGACGACAATTTTCTGCAACATCGTTAACTAAACATGTAACGGTTCCCCTTTGAGGTTCCCATTACATAGGGTTTATATGATTTTTCCGGGCTCCCTATTTGTTCCGGTTGTTTTTCCCTACGGTTAATGAATATCTACACAATTAAAAATTACCTTTTGCTAAACCAAACCCTGAAACCAAGAATGATGTGATAACGTGTTTTATGAGCAGTTTTGACACGATTAACTGATTACTCTGTTACCAGGTTACTAGAACATATTAGGACAAAGGTGCATGGTCTTCTAACAGTATAAGAGGGAAGCATGCAGAGATAGGGAAAATTGGGAAATCATTCAAGTTAACAAAAATTGAAGGTAATTTTGGTAAAATCATTGGGAAATTTTAGTAAAATTAGGCAACATTATCCGATAATTGATAAAAAATCATCGTAAATCAAAGAAACATTACCCCAAAATGCAAGGAATTTTCCCAAAATTGCACGAGAATGAAGGAAATTTCCCAAAGACTGAATGAGATTAACCAACCATTAAATGAATTTTCCCAAAAATTTGAAAAAAAAAAAATCGTGAATAAGAATGATCTCATGGCGAAAAAAGTATTATCAGAAAAATCTCAGGGGGCCCATGCCCCCCCCCCGTCTGCTCCGCCCCTGGTGATGCCATTCAGCGCCGTAATTCTCATTTGGAAAGTGGGGTGACATAGACTCTTATCCAAAATGTGTGTGTGTATAAGAGGAGGGGGACAAGGGGAAAATTTCCTACAAAATGTACTGATTTTTTTATTCTGCTGAAAAGTGTCAGGGGGCATGTCCCTCTGACTCCCGGGAAATACGGCCCTGATGCTATTATACATTTAGTTGACTTCGCAATACTTTATTTGGTTTTAACTTAAAATTTGACTTTTTTGTTTAGATTTGTTGGCCACAAAAAATATTTTTCGGCTTGAAGTGATTTATAGGTTTTTTTAGACTTGTTTGGCCGTAAACAGTCTCATTTGACTTAATTTTGGACTTACGAAGTTAAGATAATCTTTAAATTGTGCGATTTATGTTTTTAGTTTCAAACTATAGGAGCCTTTATTTTACCCCTCTTCATGCTTTGGAATGTAATGATTGAGCCTGAAAACAAGAGTATAAAAATATGAATATTCAAATTTGATAATCAACCAATGAGAATTCAAATATGGTAATGATGTCACTCACATTATGGTGAAATACAAATTAGTGATGTTTTCCAAGACAGAGTTTGTTTGTTTGTTGAGGTTTAATGGCACTGCGACAGAGTCAAATGTGTCAAGAGGGCTGGAGGGTATTAAAAAATCATACATATTTTAAAGGAAATACATTTTCGATAGAGGAATAGTGAGGGTTGAGGGAAGGAGGAAGAAATAGTAAGGGGGAGGAGGATGAGAGAGAGAGAGAGAGAGAGGGGAGGGGGGGTTTAAGTAAAATTACATCAAGTAAAATAAGTTGCTGTTACAGAAGAAACTAATGTTTGGGGCAGAATTTTTCTTAAAGATATCTGAGATAGAGATGAAGTGGGTGAGAGCGGATCTGAAATTGGAATATAAGGGACAGGTTAAGAAGATATGATGGATCGAAATTTTAATATTGCAGGTGAGGCAGAAATATTTGGGAGAGCCTGATAAGAGATATGAGTGTGTGAGAAAAGAATGCTTGACCAAGACGAAAACGGGTGTTGACAACATCTTCTCTGCGGTGGTGACTGTGTAAAGGGGAATTGACTCAGACTTTGGAGTTGATAGAGTGGAGTTTGTTACCCATCTCAAGATTTCAGGATTTTGTCAAGTTATCATGAGGTAATTGGAAATGTTGAGGCGAAAATCAGTGTGGAATAAGGATAGAAGCTATTTGATTGGACAAGGCGCTATTGGCTGCTTTGTCGGCCCTTTCGTTCCCAGGGATACCGACGTGGCTAGGAATCCAGTAGAAAATGATTTTCTTCCCAGAGGAAGAGAGGAGATAAATATTGTTTAAGATTTGTAAGATATGGAGATTATATCAGATCACGTTGAGGATACCTGTAAGAACCGGAGGGGAAATGACGAAGCTGCAGCTATATACAGAGGAGCCTTCCCGTGTGGAGCTGTTAAAGAAAAGAAAGGAATACTCATCTGCTCATGGAAGTGTCTACTGACAGACTGAGTTGACAGTATTTTGAGCCGAAAAAGCCGGCGTTAAAAAGAAGCGAGGCTAAGGAAGACTACAGTTATGTAGAAGTGGGAGCGCTGAGCCCTAGCTATTTTGGAGGGGGCTCAGGTCCCCTAGCTATATTTAATAATCGCATATTTCGAGCAGATAACGCATTGTTGCACATCAATAACTTAAAACATTAGGCTGTTAGGGAGAAGGGCCCATAGCTCACAATTTAACTCTACACCACTCCACTGCTTGAGGGGGAGAGTATAGTAAAGGTAGGGTAGGGGGAATGGTGTGCCCAGCTATTGTGTTAATGTTAATGTTGGCTTTGGTGAGGTGAGATTTTATCCGAATCCCAAAAGGTGGACTCGAGGTACACGTTTGCTGAGATTGAAGAGGTTTGTGCAGGAGGGAGAACAGATAGAATGAAAATATGGGTTCCTCGGGTCGATGAGGATGTGTAGAGCGAAAGAAAGGCCCAAATTTGGTGCTTCAGAGAAAAATGGGGAGTTCCTTGGCTTCCACATGTAAGATGTTGATGGGGAGTGGTTTTAATAGCTCCTAGGCAAATCCTAAGGGCTGCATTTTCAATTACCTCGATGTGTCTTAAGTAAAACTTGCGAGCATATCCGTATAAAGATGAAACTGCTGTAATCCAACTTGGGCCTAAGGATAGGATGTAAGGTAAGCGAGGTAAAAGGATTGGTTCCCCATTCGGTGTTGCTTGGAGAAGATCGAGAGTTGTATAACAGTTAGGTTTTGAGAATGGTCAGTGCTGTGAGGAAAGTAGAAAGTTTTGAATGGAGAGTATAATTCCTAGGAATCTTGAACTTTCCATACATGGAATCTTTTAGACAAAAATTGGGGAGAAGGAAGAAAGAGTTGTTGTTGAAATGGATAAGAACAGTTTTTTCTCTAGAGAATTTGAAGCCGTTAGTATCACTCCAATGAGTCAGATAGTCCAGGCACTTTTAACACATTTGAATATTATTCTCCAGTGTCTGGAAGCATGGGGAAGAAGAGCAGATGGCAAAGTCGTGGAGATCGTCGTGAAGATCGTCGTGGAGATCGTCGTGGAGATCGCCATGGGGATCGTCGTCGAGAGAGGGAGCGAGGGATGGAGGTCATCGAGGGACCTCCAGCATCTCAGTCGTACGAACAGCCGACTAAGCTACAAGCCTCCTTGTTTAATAAATTATAGCGGATGCCATCAGGGCCTTGGGAAGAGAACCCAGATTTTTTGAAGAGAGAGTAAAAAAGTCAAATCCGCAATGAACACACATCAACTGCCATTGACCAAAAGTTAGTAACTAGTCAGTGACTATTCATCCAGAACCAATATACCAAACGTAATCAATGATAAGTTCAAAGGGCTTTCCACATCACCACACAGGTGAAGAAGTGTCCTCCATTGTTCAAGAAGTACCATTCATGAATTTTAGTTGTGATGGGTCAAGTTGTTTAATTCTATAAATTATGGATGCCTTTATTGCCATTGCTCTTCATGTTCTCTTCATGATAATTCTTTAGTGACAACATAGTAAAGCTTCATTCCTCCTTTCTACAGTTTTAGAAAAAGGGGAGCAAGTTCTTCACAGTTGCTATTTCTTAACTTGTTATGGTTGAACAATTGCATTTCTTCAAAAATGTTGAGGTCCCCAATATCTTTATTAAATTATCAACAAGTTTGCTCATTGAATGTAGCCATTAACTATAGATCATCATAAACAATTTCTTACAACCTACCACCATAACCACTTATCTATAATGTCAAACACTTTCTGTATAAATCTAGTATGTTGTGGGGAAAAAATGGCCATCTACATGAGATGAGCAAGTGTCATTGGCGGCTCATCGTACAGGCAAGGAGTGCACTTACCCCCTCTCCAAAGATTGACTAATCATTGTATTTTTGTAATAAATAATGCAAAAATGCTTGAATTATAAAAGATGCTCATTTGCTTTACCTTCCAAATCATATTTTGCCCCTCCAACTAAAATCACGTACAGCCGTCTGTGCCTACAGGACCACTCACACCATTTGCAGTGTATCTTTATCACTACAAATATCCTTGCTCTGAGCTTACAACCTTTGACCGATTGTCAGAAAACACTTCCAAATTTGTACAATGCTTTAGTATATATTTAATTTTATTTAAAAACTATTGGTCATCCACATGAGATCAGAGATACTCCAGCCTTCAGTCACTAAACTTCACTGCTTTTGAGGAAAAACCCTTGTTCTTGGCTTACAACCTTTTGATTTAATGTCAATTGTGGCCCTACCCCACACAACCAAAAGATCAGCAATATTTCCATAAAGTGTGATATTGGGAGCATTTTTAATTTCTGCTTCCCCACCCAGCTTCTAATTCTTACAACCCACACAACACAGTGACAAAACAATAGGGCGGGAAGGGTGGGTAAACCTCATGGGCCTGATCATTTGGGGGCTTCAAAAGCTTACAGGAGACATAAAGTAGAGCTTTTCTTCTTTTGATATGATAGAAATAATAATGTATTTCATCTGAGGAAATTTCACATCATACAAAACAATTTAGCATTTATTTCTAATTTATTAAAACATTAATTCCATTAATATAGATTTGTACATGGTAGCCTTCATTTGTTCATAAGCCCTCTATATCATACACCCAGTACAAAATTAAAATATCGATGTATTTCTTTTTAATCTATTTCACATTTTTCAACTTCTGAGAAATAATGTTTCCTTTGCATGGGTAAATTCATTTTTAATTGTGTATGATGTTAGTGATTCAAGACCTTAGAACTTCATGTCAAAACATTTTGGAAAGAAAATTTCAAAAAAAATTCTAAGAAAACTCTCAACGCTATAGCAATATAGCATGTGTACTAGCACATAATGCAAATTATGTCATCCTTTACATGATTTCAACATGAAATGGCAGTGACCATGCCACGAACTTGGATAACTTGAGAATGGAATAAGATCTTATAATGGAGTTTTTAGTAGTTAGTTTATTTTTCTAATTCTGTTATACATCAAGCTAGAATATTTCTCCTTTAAATTGTACATCTTCCCAAGGATTTACATTAAATGTTAGGTTTTTATAAATCCTTAAATGATCAACTTGCAATGAAAGAAAATTGGCTGGGTTTTCCTGACAAAATTAACATGAAAATGGACCTATTTCCTGCCCTTTATTTTTCATTACCAACTTACAATCTCAAAGCAATCATAGCTATAAGAATGACACAGGGGCTTGTCCAGATATATTCATTGGGGGTTCAGGCGAACAAACAATCATAAGACCTACCTAACTGTTCATGTTGTGAGTAAGGTTTGTACCCATAATATCCCTTCTGGACCCTACAAATGAGGTGGGTGACTGAATTGTCTTTACCATAGCATTCACTTATTTTTCATATACCAAATTACAATCTCCAAGCATTCATAGTTATGGGAATAAGACAGGGGCTTGTGTAGATATATTTTTGGGGGTTCAAACCATCTAAAAACCCCAACCAAAGTTACAACTTCTACCTCTTCCCCATTCTTATTAAAATTCCCATGTATGGCTCTCTTCTTTAAGGAGCTATGACACCATTTAGGGATGACTAAGCCCCAAATAGCATCCATTAAGACTCACCACTGGTGTGACTAATCATCAGCTTCATTCAGTTTAAGGTCAATGTTTATAGGTAGTAAAAAAAAAGGAAAAATAATTGTCAGTGAGATCACATATTTTTCTTGATATTAAGAAAATCATTTTCATTTTATTCAGAAACCCCAACCAGGGTTTCACACCTTGAACCCAGGCGAGGTGTTTCACTCTCTGCATCAATACTGTTACCTATAGCAGTCCCACATATAGTAAGAAATTAGTTTCTCACAACAAATAGACATACCACTTTATTTGTTATTCTGTATATTCTTGTATATTGTAATATCAGTTAAAGACAAGAAAATGGTACTTTCTTAGACACATATTCTACAATATTTAGACATGTGTAGCGGCACTATGCTACTTATTGATTCACAACAGATTCAAATAATTTCCTTTTCATATTAAGCATGCAAGATTTCAATTTAGGTGAGCTTCAGAGCATGATACATATTCCCCAGAAGAGAGGTTACTAATATGTTAATACGTTTGTTTGTGTTTCCAGCACACATTAGCAACAGACTGTCACCCAAACTGAACATGTATAACCTATCAACACCTTTGTAGAATCAATTTCTGCTTTTCAATTTTGCCCTCGGAAAACATTCACTTTTAAGCTGTACATTAGATTAGTTTTTGCTTCTATTATTTGCTGATCAAAATTTGACTGGTGTTAACTGTTCAAAACATCTCAGTTGCTCTCTGATGATCACTCTCAAAATCTGACTGATGACTAGGAAGAACCTCTCACACACCAGCTCCACTTTTGTTGCTGATTTCTTCATAGCAATAAGTGACTGACTAGATTCTGCTACTGATATGTGGCTATCATAAGGCAGTCAGTTTTTTATTTTCATTCTTTGAGAAACTCACTGAAGTTGTAGATCGTCACAGACTCATTTCTTTTTCATGTTTTTGAGATACATTCCTCCATCTTCTCGTGTAACAGCTTCATATCCAAACGTGGCTAATGTCTTATTGTTTGCGACTCCTTCCTGTTTTAAGCCTGCAATGACATTTTGATTTTCCAGATTGTTCTCACAAAGATTTCTGATTGCAAAAATTGCCCACTGATTGATGACTGCAATAAAAAATTATTAAGGAAATAATCATGAAATTAAAATGATGGATGAAGGGAGGGGGCACATTGATCAATATCTCAGGGAAGGGGGAACAATTAAGGCAATAGTTTTACGAATGCTGAAAATATGTCAAACTTATTTGCTATATCAAAATTGTCTGCAATATTGTCCACTTGTTTAATACAGAGTGTAAGGCAACAAAAAAGTACTTAGGCCACCCACAGCACAACACTCAGCTGTCCTTCGAAAAAGCCATTCTAGTAAGATCTTACACGATTCAAACACAGAGTTAAAGTTTACAGACAGAAAGCAATAAAAAGATTTTGTTTTTACAGACGATCCATCCTAATCACCTGACTGACATTAAACAGCAAATTCCTCAAATTGTTACAAAAATTTATTACAAACAACAAATATGTGACTGATGTACCTTTATACATTAATGAACACCTGAATATTTTCCCAATCGAATAAGATCACAAACAACATGATCCTGATAATTAGATCTGAGATTAATTTGAATACCGTGTATACCTTCTTGACCTTTTTCATAACACATGAAATACCATCATGACAGGCCAAAAATTGAACAGGTGAACTTTCCTCATGTCATCTTTGAATGATTTATCTCCAACTCCTTTCGATTTTCCAGCCAGGCTGATGATACAAACTTATACCACTCAGGTAGAACAGATACTAATACAGATGTTAAACACTAAAATAAACTTTGGTTCTGAATTTGCAGGCTACAGGTAATGGCATATCAGAACATGTTTCCACTTAAAAATGAAAAGTGAAGAGCTTTATGATTCATGTTCCTTACAAATCAAATAGTACTAAAAAAGACCTCCAACAGAAACAAGATCAAGCTAGCAATCCCTCATCCTGCGAACCATCTAATTCAATTTCACAGTCAAGCTCACATCTTGTATGGAATCATAAATAACGCATTTGTCTCTCTTACCTGTTGAATCTAAGACCTACATTTCAACACGTAACACTGAGTTCATTGTCCATTGAAATAACTCCCCAAAATGTGATAATGACAGTTATATGAGTGAATCGTTTGTTCATACTACACCACTGTTGATTGTTGTCTTATAAACATTTTGTCATTAGATTTGGGGAAACCAAGATATAGAGTGACATGCTCTCCTTCACTCCCAATAAAAATTCAAATGATGAGAATCTTTCTGTGATAATGGTTTTAAAATTCTGGAAACCTGCAAATCCCCCCCTGCCCTATCCCCTAAATTCCCCCTGCCCCATTCCCTAATTTCTCATCTGACCTAGATCAGTGAATCTACATATAAATGTAATATCCTAAAACAAGGAAGATGAATATAATATGTGGTTTCCAGAAGCTATGCAGACAATACAATTTCTTTTCAAAAATGATATTAAAACTTCAAAACAAAATTGATCAAGATGGTTGAATCCTTAAAACAAGTTTGAAAATTTTTCAAGATAGAAACATAGACATTCACCATCAACATAAACCTACAAAAAATAAATAAACAAATAAATGTGATAAATATTCTGACATAACTTTTACACCTTTCATTCTTAGCAACAGTAACAACTGCACATAAAATACTGACAGAGATACCAACTGAGTGATGTTAAGATTTACATTTTGACAGATTAAACTGTTAAGGGTAATATATGAGCTGGTGCAGGCGGTAGATCTCTACCAAGGGAACATAAAATGTCAGCAAACCTGATTTATGTTACATCCCTCCTAGTCCCATTATTTGAAAATGATACATGCATGTTGTTGAGAAGAAGAAAACAAAATCATTTTTGGAAAACTGAAGAATTTTTTTTCTTTTTTATTGGTTTCAGTGACTTCTGTATGAGTGGCAGAGCTGACAATAACCTTTATCCAGGAAGCAAAGGTGCTGCTGTTTTGGGGTATCTACACACATGTATCTTTTCATTCAAGTTTTAGAAAATGAAAAGATGTCTTTGAAACAAAAAAACAAATCTAAAAGCATAATGATTAAACAAGCAGCAGAATCTTCATATATCTCAATTACAAAGCAATTACAAATAATTTGCAAGGTGTATTGGTAAGGATATCAAGGTGTATTGGTAAGGATATTAAGGTGTATTGGTAAGGATATTAAGGTGTATTAGTAAGGATATCAAGGTGTATTGGTAAGGATATAAAGGTGTATTGGTAAGGATATCAAGGTGTATTGGTAAGGATATCAAGGTGTATTGGTAAGGATATCAAGGTGTATTGGTAAGGATATCAAGGTGTATTGGTAAGGATATCAAGGTGTATTGGTAATGATATCAAGGTGTATTGGTAATGATATCAAGGTGTATTGGTAATGATATCAAGGTGTATTGGTAATGATATCAAGGTGTATTGGTAAGGATATCAAGGTGTATTGGTAAGGATATCAAGTTCTGGTAATAAGAATTTTCCCACTGCTCTCAATAGCTTTGTCATATTGATGTATATGTCATGGTAAGATAAAACACAAAAGAGTATTATTCAAGAATTCATAAGTAGAAAGATCCAAGTGATTCTTTGGGATTGTAACAGCTAGTTACACGAGAAGTAATACTTTTATCTTTTTAGATGGTTTGTGTTTTTCTTGTAAAACTCCCCTTCAATGCATATTAATTAGTATGGTGCCTTCTTATTATCATGATATCAATGAAGTGGAACACCACATAAGATTGGAAAAGGATACAAGGATTTTTGTCATCAATATTGCACTGTTCCAAAATAGTAGATATGCCTCCATGCTCCCGAACCTGAAAGAAGAAATAGATATATTGATGCACAAGTTGGAAAAATGGAGAACTTATTCAAACACTAAAATTAGTTATCACTGTAAGCACAAAAACTGTCTACAAAAACTTTTGTTTGATTGCATAACAGAAAAAAAACCTAAAAGAACTTTCATATTACGCTACTGTTTGCTTTAAAACCTGACCATTGCAGGTGGGTCGGTGGGGTAAACGAGATCAAAAAAATCGTTGCCAATTTATATTTTCCACACTTTCATTAGAAGTGGTTTCATATAATTTGGCAGGTGAAAAAGATAGGAAAGGAATGATTTTGCATTGCTATCTTTGCTACAATTGCAGACATTCTCCAATAGTGGTGCCTAAAGTATTAGTGACACCTTGAGACAATAATTGGCAGATTGCTTAAATATTTCCTTGAAGTATCACAAGCAAATCACTTCACTATATATATATTTATTTCATTGAACAATTCACCCATGGAGGCTGTAAGGAATTTTAAGTGGGGGAGCAAAATATGATTAAGGGGCAAAAAATGAACTCAATTTTAATAAAGTTTTTAAGGTTGCCCCCCCCCCTTCCCACCCCTCTCCTTGCTCCTATGGCAAGACACCCATGTTTGCGGATCTGGTAGAGGTCAAATCCAAAATAATGAAATACATGATATTTCACTCTATATAATTTAAATTATCAATACAATTTTTGTTTTGAAATGAAAAGTTAAGTATATTTCTCAATAGTTTGTTCTTGATGTTGTCTACAGTGTAATGTACTATGTAACATTGAATTTTACTCCTTACATGTACCTATTAGGGAGATTTCTAAGGCACAATAATCAACTTAAATATTATTTTTTCCCTACGAACAGGAGGACCTTAAACTAAAGTGGAAAACATACTGACAATAAAAAAAGAGTGGCAGTCATGTACTGACCTACAAAATTCTCTTTATTTCTCAGCATGAACATTTGTCTTCAACATCCCATGACTTCTACAAGATATTTGTTTCAATACCTCATGGGCTTCCGAAAAATAATTCTGACTTACTTCATAACTGGCAGACTAAACTCTTTCTATTCTATGATTTAATTTCCAATCTTTGAATTTAGGAAGAAACTAGATATGTAAAATGACAGGCTTGTTCAAACAACTTCTCTACCAAGAGTGACTTTTAGCACTATCAAAGGATAGAACTTATCCTTAAATATATGTTTTGATCCTCTGTAAACATTTCTCTGTTTGATAATTGGCTTTGCTTGCAAAACTTTGCGTATAAAAATATCAGTTTTCTTACAGAAATATCTCTATCCCATTTGAAATTGCACGGTGAATGCCACAATGGTCAATGTCCTGCAAGCTTACTGAACACACAACTGAAAGTACATAAAAAGTCGGCAAATAACATTAAAGCTATCATAAACATTCTATAAGTTAAAGTACAAAAATTCAGAAACAGACCAAAAGAATGTGAAAAATGTGTGCGTCTATTCTACCAGTTCTTGCACCTTTTGAGACAGTAATCGAGGGGCACTTTTTATTTTCAAAAGGGGCACTTTTGTCATTTTTCAGGAAAGTTGGAGGAAAATGCATGACCCCTATGCCCCTCAGTTTCTACACCTATGACAACAATGGAGGGTACAAAAACCATGAATGTCCTGTAAGGATGTAACAAGCCTTGACAGGCAGGGAGACATTTGATTTCAGTTTTGACAAGCAAAAAAATCTAATTAAGAGTCTTATTTGCATACTAATTCATACTGTGACCTGATCAGCCATTTTTCAGTCTTAATTAGTATAATTGAGGGACATCAGATTGTTGTGTGTTCAACACGTTTATAGTGGTCAAAAGGTCGAGCTTGTTCATTGTGAAGGGCCTTTTGAATTGTATTAGCAACATTTGGTGTCATGCTTCTAAGTTCATCATAATCCCTTGGACAAGTTTTTCTATAAATAATAGGTTTAAAGACTAACGCTGGCACAACCACTAACTTTACTTACTTTGCATAAACAAAGCTAAGTCATTTTATAACTGAAATTTCAAGCCTTATAGTGCAAATTTGTAATTTATATACAGGGGCAGCAGAGCCTTCAAAATATTGGGGGCTAATGAGGTCAGGTGACATGTGATAACAATATTGGGGGGCTAATTAGGTCGGGTAGCATGTTCACCTAAAAGCCCCGCCGCCCCTGATATAATACAGTGGGCACTCTGCTCTATTTCCCAATTTACATCCTTTGTTTTTTAAACATCTGCCACCGGACTAGGTATATACCAATCATTTTAATGACTGAAGTCTAAAAAAAGAAATTTAAATAATATTCATTTTGGGCTGTTTTCCAAGTCTTGCATATTGAAAAGTTCCTAAAATGTTTTGTCTGTGGCTGTAATGAGGAAATAAAAGTGCTACATTTGAATTCAAAGAATATACAGTTCTTTTAATACGTCATTTATTTATAAGTGACCATAGACCTTTAATCCATGTGTACTTTCAATGATATTTTCTTGAAAGTTCTTGGAGTATTCAACCAAAGAGAGCTACAGTTGACCAAAATGAGATTGACATCTGATCAAGGAGCTAGGTACCACTTTACCTTCTTGATCTAATTAATACCCTGTTTTATCACATCAGTAATTAAACCTCAAATAATTGTACATGTCTCTTCTTTATAATATGCCCATCGTAAGAAACAATACAAAGAATTAAGAAGTAATTAATCTCAAGGACCTATTTTCACATGAGTTCGAGTTAATGCTTTTTTTTTATATTATTAATACAACTGCATGAGGCAGTATCAACACTTGGTAAATTGAATGAACCCAACCTCCCTTTCTGGACACATCTGTGTCATACAATCATTGAACTACTGTACAACTGTTTTCAGCACTTATAAAGTGATCTGGAAAAGACTTAAAAGTGAAGGTGTCTTTTTGTGATTAAAAAAAAATATTCATTGACCTGTTGTGCCACCCAAAGGGATGAACTATTATTGTTTATGAATCTCAGATAACTATTTAGTATAGATATTGGTCTTAGAGAGGTTTTGTAGCTCTCCACTGGGTTCAAAAACCATTGCTGAATATCAGTCTCTAAAAGATTGTGCCCTCACTAGGAGTATGAAATTTGGTTAGAATCAAACAAGAGATCTCCAATCCATTAGTTTAACATGATCTTTTAGTTTATTTCTAGTCTGTTTGGTATCCTATGGAATGTTCCTGAAACCAAGCATGTACATTTCATATTTCATATGGTAATCAAACAAATACATTTGTGGAAAAAAATCATGTTTTGGGGGAAAAACTAATTTACATCATGATCTATTTAGTAGACACTGAGTTTCAAAGATTCTATAGTGTTGTTTAAAAGTGACTTGAGTCAATATTTTGATCAAATATAATCGCTTCCATCACTAATTTTTATATTTGATTGAAAAGAAATGATCTCTTACTAAAAATTTAAAGAGTATTTTGTAAATTGTTGATATGACATATAACATATACTTTATATTAGCATGTTTTGCCCATCTGGTTATGTAACCAATAGTTGTTATTTCCAGCCACCTGTTAATGTATTGAGTCAATGTGGCCCTTAACATTGAATTTTTGTGTTGACCTAACATTGATCAAATCAAGGCCATAGCACTGGAGTTGCTAGTGGTGTGGCAATGGTCTTGATAGTGGTGCAGCAGTGTTTGAGGAGCAGAGGGTGTAGCCCCCTGAAGTCCTCGCATTTTTATAATCCTGGCGCAAAAGTGGTGTGGCTAGCGCCGCGACCAGCCACACCAGCTCCAACGGACCTGTATAAAATGGTGTTAACAACAGGTCCCATAGGCCAACAAGCAGCAGCCATCCTTCAACAGACATTGTGCCAATGGCGCTACACCATAAGAAATGATATTGACCCAATTTACCTACAGTGCTATCAAGGAAATTGATCAAACTTTTTAGTATACAGGAATAAATGGCCACCAAAACCTAAAACAGCAACTCCAAAATAACCATAAAAGGAAACTTTGAAAATACTAAGTACTTTGCACTTCCTGTAGTCGTGTGACTTAATTGTAACAAATATGTTTATACCACTGTCTGGCTACTATTTCTTTCTCTTGAAATAAAGACATCAGAACCGGTTGAGGTTTAAGTTCATTGACAAAACATGACCACATTTCACCAGATAGATTACACCTATCATCAAACTTCCAATAGTGGAGGCGTCAATCCAATTAACTTTTCAATAGGAAAATGACCTTTATGATATCAATCACAGCTTCATCATCGAAGAATATCGTTTGAGACAAAAATACAATTGACCAAAATCTTAAAAAGATTTTCCTTCTTGCTAAAGACTTAAACTTTTGTAATAAAATTCATAATATATTGCTATAAATGGATGTCACTATTATCGGTATGAAACAATAAAAACAATAACATTTGAAAGCATGCCAACATGTTTTTGTTAGAAAAACTTAACCTTCGAATTGCAAAGATAAACCTGATCAGGTTTTACCCACCAGACCACAACGGAAACGATTTCTAACTGTGAGGTGTCTGCTCTACAATAGTGAAATTGTTTCCAATTTCTGCCAATACCAAAATGTTTTATTCAACTTAAGAGGAAAAGAACGCAAAAATGAAACAAATATATTAAATGTGCTAAGAGATACTCTCTGAAGGAGTTGGGAAGGTGCATTCTATTCCCAAAACACAGATGTGCTGTGACAAGCTGACAGCAGCATTACTTGACATAAAACAATTCCACAGAATTAGTGACATAAATCCAAAGTTTTACCATTGTTCAAAATTCCATTATTATCGTCATCGTGTAATCTAGACTGCATTTCATTTTGGGATAAAATTGTATTCATTTTGATCCAAAGAAAACAGACCTTACATGTAAGAAAGCAAACAATAACAAATGAAACCAATTCAGTTTTAAGGACATAATTCAGTCTTATTAAATATAATGTTGGAGGTCTTACGAAAGGTTCACAGCTCTTAATGGAAAAAAACAACAAGTTGAAAACAATGAACAGGTCTTAAACAGATATTGCCAACAACCATGTCTTAAGTGGGTCATCAAAATAACTATCAAACTTAATATACCTCCCCTTACAGAAAAATAAGCTCGTGACGAGCTTGCCATGAGCTCGTCATTAAAAAGAGCTCGCAACGAGCTCGTCAAAACTTATACAAGCTCGTCGCAAGCTCGTCAATACTTAGACGAGCATATCACGAGCTCATCAATACTTAGACGAGCTCGTCGCGAGCTTATCAAAACTGAGACAAGACCGTCGTTAGCTTGTCATAACTTAGATGAGCTTGTCAAAGCTTAGACAAGCTTGTCAATACTTAGACGAGCTGATTGCGAGCTTGTCAAAACTTAGACAAGCTCGTCAAAAATATTGTTGAATAGAAGAGCTCAATTGTTGTCATATAAAAACAAGCTATTGCCAAAACAGTTTTGATATTGACAAGCACATCAAAACTAAGCTTACACAAGTTAACATTACTTTTTTGTTAGGTGGATTATGTAAGCCAACATGAATTTTGCAAGCTTGCCTAAGCTACTAATCTGTTAAACTGCTGGAAGCAAAGCTTTCTTGTATGGTTTGTTTGTAAATTTAATAGAAACTTACAATTACTTTTAATTACCTGATGCACAAACAAATGTGAACAAGAAATCAATAGGATATTTACTGTCATTATCTAAAATGATAACTCCCTAGAATTAGCTTGTACTCTTACATATTACATTTGCATTATCATATTTACCCCTGACCATTAATCCTATTGACCCATATGACAAGAGGAGGCCTTATTTTTGAGTCTACAGACCTATAGAATTTTGCGTATAGAATTTTTTGCAAAAGTATGTTTTAAAGAATCACAAGAGGTGATGATGATAGTTTTTCTTTTCAGCATGACAGTGCAAACTTATTCTGCCAATAGGGATACAATTCATTCAGCCATTTGGAAGAAACTTACTTTTTATGTTGGACATGGAATATACAATATTCATACTTTTGAAATTGCAAGCTCATTTTTTCTCCTTCCCTAATGAGCTCGCGGCGAGGTCATTTCCCTGACAAGTTCACGGCAATCTTGTTTCCCTAACGAGCTCATAAATTTGACAAGCTCGTCATTCTGACCAGCTCACCATTTTGACGAGCTCGCCACTATGACAAGCTCGTCATTATATGACGAGCTCGTAAAGGTTCCAATTGCGAACTCGTGGCGAGATTGTCAGAGATACGAGCTCACAATGAGCTCATTTTCTTTTCTGGATCTGTGACAAGCTAGCCATTTTGAGGAGCTCGCCATTTTAAGAAGCTCGCCATTTTAAGAAGCTCGCCATTTTGAGGAGCTCGCCATTTTGAGGAGCTCGCCATTTTGAGAAGCTCACCATTTTGAGGAGCTGCCATTTTGAGGAGCTCGCCATTTTGAGGAGCTCGCCATTTTGAGGAGCTCGCCATTTTGAGGAGCTCGCCATTTTGAGGAGCTCGCCATTTTGAGGAGCTCGCCATTTTGACGAGCTTGCCATTTTGACCAGCTCGCCATTTTGACAAACTAGCCATTTTGACGAGCTCGCCATTTTGACTAGCTCGCCATTTTGACTAGCTCGCCATTTTGACAAGCTCGCCATTTTGACAAGCTCGCCATTTTGACAAGCTCACCATTTTGACAAGCTCACCATTTTGACAAGCTCACCATTTTGACAAGCTCGTTTTGGCTCATCAAGGAATTTTAATGAACTCATAAAGGTTGCGAGCTCACTGTGAGCTCCTTTTTAACATTTTGACGAGCTCGCTGTGAGCTCCGGTGAGCAAGTCAAAGAAGTTCAATACAAGCTCACCATTTCTGTTAGGGTCATTCTCGCCCCACCTACCTCACCCCAATCATCTAACCATTAAACAGTCCTAATCCAGTCTAGCCACCCTACCCAATGAACTTACTCTCCCTATCCACCTTTTACATTCTTCAACATTCAACAGCAATCGCGCTCTTACCAATCTTGTAGAAGATCTTGTAGAAAATCAGCAATTGATAATAAAATGCATGCAATTGAGGTCTTAATACACCTCAAGAATGCTTTTGATACATCTAACCACGAATTGCTTCTAAACAAATTAGAATGTTATGGTATATGAGGAGTAGGGAATAATTGGATTTCAAATTATCTCCTAAACAGACAGCAATATGTGCAAATTAATAAATGTTCCTCAGATTGTTTGAATATCAAATATAGTGTTCCTCAAGGATCCATTCTGGGACCTAAGCTTTTTATTTTATACATCAATGATATATTTCTGATGTCAAATTTGTCCTCTTTGCAGATGACACTAATATTTTATGTACAGATTATGATATTGACCATTTGAGTGCATCTAAGGTGTTAAAGGATTTGAAACTATGGTTTATGGTCAATAAATTATCTTTAAATATAGATAAAACAAATTTTATGTTATTTCCAAAAAGGCATTGTGAGAACACTATCATTATAAAATTTGATGAGTATGTGATTGAAAAGAGTATTTAACATGAAAGTTCTAGGGGTAGTAATAGACAGTAAATTAAATTGGAAGGAACATATCAAAAAGGTAAAATCTAAAGTTGGTAAAAGTCTTGCGATAATGTATAATTAAAAGAGGTATTAGCAGTGAAGTCTATGAAACTTCTTTACAATTCTTTAGTTTTTCCTTACATTGATTATTGTCTGGAGGTTTGGGGTAACACCTATCAAAGCAATATTCATCCAATTTGTGTCCTTCAAAAGATAGCAATAAGAAAGATTTACACAGCAAAGTTCAACACTCATACAAATGCATTTTTCATTGTATAAAAGCTCTGAAATTAGAAGATCTCGTCAATTATAAGACTGCCTTGCTTATGTTTCAAGCCAAAAACAATTTATTACTGTCAAATTTGCAAGAATTATTTACCAAAAAATGGGGATATCTAGGGACATGTCAAAGGGAATTTCCAACAAGTTTATTTGCGGACTACATTGAAAGCTATGTGTGTTTCAGTTCATGGGGTTAAAATATGGAATCTGATTAATTTGGAACTTAAAAAGTGTATATATATTTACATGTATCTTTATTAGATAGGTTTATGTGTACAACACATTTATTGCTCTGTTAAGTATTTAAATGTATTATTTTAAGAGGGGGAAAGGGAGGGGGGGAGAATCACATAAGTTCAATTTAAAACTTCTTCTCTCCTTTTCCATTCATTTTGTTTTGAATTTTAAATGTCCATACCACTTCTATTCATTTTTTTAACTATTTGTATATTATATATTATTTAAGTTTTTGATATACTGGGATGCATGACGGAAATAAATTACAACAAACAAACAAACAAACCTTCATATATCTATTTAATTACCACTCCAACCACCTACAACCCTCAATAAGCTTATCATGCCCATAACACCTGTAATCCCAATGTACATACCCTTCCCATACACATACTATCCCCTGTACACCTATCATATCCTTCATCCAGCTCCCTTAAGGTATTTCAAACATTGAACATTATCCAACCTTCTGCAGCAAATTACAATCTTTTTCCTACCCTTCCCACTCCAAGCCCTTTCCATTCTATAATTTTCCATCCCAGCCAGATGCAAAATAGTTGGAACTCCATTTGTCCAAATGATATAGAGGCTGCATCCCCACACACCACAGGGATGAAAGGGGTTTGCTTGGTTGGTTGTTTGTTTGATGGTGTTTGATGGTATCTCAACAGTGTTGATCAAGTTGTGCCAGAGAGATACAAAATAAATATAGTGCAGATGTGCAAGGTTAATGACTAAGGGATATTATGGGTTTTAGTGATGGGGTTTACAGCAGTGGGTGGGTTTGGACTTCTGATGGTGGACAAGGCCCATAAAAATTATATCAGCTTATTACCCTAACCCAGTTGGAAAAGCAATGCGGGCAGGTGATTTTAATATTTTCCCCAAACCACTTCATTTCAGCCTCAATTTGCAGCGTTCCTGATCAGGTCAACCACATCAGGCCTAATAAATACTGAAAACTATCAGAAGGAATCGTTTGTATTTCGGTTTAAAGTACAGAGAAACAGAAGTACTGATGCTAAATGACTGATCCGAGAAAAATTTAAAATATGGTACATTTTCAACAAAACAAAATCTGGGATTCTGTCAAAACTGATGCACATGAGGGTGATAAGCTTTATTTCTTTTATGGGGCATAATACTGCGAACACTCAAATCATTGTAACACTTGCTGATTTTTGTGTAATCAGCTGGATTTTCCCCTCCACGCTGATCGGTTCATTCTCATACACTTTAACCAAACAAAATCAACCCTGTTTTGCCAACAAATGTCAAAACTTGAGTTATTCAAACATAACTTTCTTTATGAAAACTGGATACATTTTTTTCAATTCTCACAAATATACACTTGACCCATTTCTACAATCACTAATGGTGATAGAAAGGACCTCACTTTTGTAGATATGCACCTCCCAAAGTTAATCCTATTAAAAGCCTGAACCATCTTTTACAACTTACAATTGACAGCTACCACTCAGAGATATACAGGTGTCAGTGAAACAACTTTTCTGATTTGAACTACATCTTTTTTTTTTGTATGAGAAATGAAGTGCCTTTGGCATATATAATACCAAAACAAATCTGCTTTTGAAATGATAAAACTTTCTAATAACAGTCTCATATTTATAACAGCAACCTGTTTTGACAAATCAGCCTTGGAATAATTCTTTTCATTAATAGTCAAGGGCAGAAAACTTAAAAAAAAAAACTATGGTAATCTCCGGCACTTTAACAAAGAACGACCCAAATTTTCTTGACCATGCATCCAACTACCAATTATGAGATGTGTTTCTAGCAACTTGAAAATTTGAAATGACAAGTTCAACAAAAAGTGCTAATCAGATCAGCGCCCTGGATAAATTAGGTCATCCCCTGGAGGTGTTGAGGTAGTAACATGGATACACAGTATCAATCTTAAAGACCAGGAAGCTGATCAAAGCCGATATATGATGACTTTGAGGGATAAACAGGAAACAAAATCATTTAATCTATCGTATTACATGATTTTTGCATGTTGTGGGAAATCAAAGTATATTGCAAAGTAAATTTAATTGAATGGCTTCCTTGCATTATTAACAAAATATAAAAAGTTAATATTAAAAAGGAGAAAAATAAGGTTGAAATAGTTTTCTAAAACACAAGGCTTAGGCGCTGCAGATGCATGAATTTTTTGGCACTTTAAAAGCACTTCTTCCTGTTTTAAAGCAGTATTTTCTTTCATCATCATAGGCGAAAGATTGTTAACTGCCGTCGTCCTCCAACCTCAATGTAATAAAAGGGTGTGACCTCACAGATTATACAGATTTAAGATGTGCTTTTCTAAAAAAAGACCTTATGGAATGGTACAAGATGCTTGTTTTTTTTTAAAGTCTGGACCTACCTCTACACCCACCGGCAAGTAGCTTCCCTTGCTAACCTCCATTTGCCAACTTCTCGTTCCTTTGTACACTTACCGATAAACAGTTTGAGTTTCATGCATAAGAAGAAGTGCATCGATTAATACCAGCATTAAAATCTTGATTTTTCATTTGTAAAAACTATGTAGTCATATAGTCATTTCCCCTTTATTTCAATTCAGCTTTATAACATCAATTTCTATATATGATATCATTGTCTATAACATATAAGAACAAATAAGTCTATCTTAGTAAAGATCTAGTTTCATTAAAGAATGTCGATAAGAACTCAACTTAAAACAATGGTGATGATATAATTCAAATAGTCACAAAAAGTTTCTCAAATTCACAGCACAACCTTTTGCAAAAGATGCAGATGAATAAAAAAAAATGTGTCTTTTAAACTATTTCCATTGAAACAAATTGAGGAAAAAAACTTTGAAGTTTATTTCTTCTCTTGCCAAAATCAGAATGGACATTGACACCATAAAAACACAATCATGACTTTGATCTCAAACCAAGAAATTGACATGACAAGTAATATTAACCAGGCCCACTAAAAAATGATCTGTTAGAAATTAAATTCACACCCTGAAGTCACTAAAAAGTTACAAAAGCTTTGGAATTGACCACATTGACCACACAGTTAGTATGTTAATCTGATACAGTGTGGTCAACCTCATGCTATGGGGCTATACACCCACAACAAGGCTAAAATGTTACAGTGCACCCTCAAGTATGTCATAAAACAATGGCAATGACTCTGAAATTATAGCATCTAATTTCAGCCAGATGTGAAATGTAAATATTAAATTAAACACCTGATCAATCTTGAATGACCTTTGACATTCAGGCCTCTAAAGTTAACAAGGTTTTATATGTATCAAAGGAAAATATCTCCCACTCAAGGATTTCTTTTCTACAATCTATAGAATTTGCTAGATAAACTTTTACAAATATTTTGAAGGTATTTATTAATCTTTACAACAAATTAAATTAAAAAAGTTATTACAGTAAGTGCAAACCTTTAAAGGTATATGGAAGTAACATTAGCTCAATTGCTTTAATATCTACAGTATTAAAAACTATCACAGAAGTGAGAACATTTTATCAATATTGGTTAAACATTGACCATTTTGCAGCATTTTTAAATCTCAGGCATCAATTTGCATATTTCATGCAAATTTTGTGATGTATTACATTGTGACCTTGGCATTTTCTTTTGTAAATCCTTTTTTAAATATTTCTTTTATGTCTGTCATAATTGTTTGAAGTGATGCAGCAAATTCTGACCAAACGTTTTTGAGTCATTCGAGTCAATTACCATACCTCAATCAAATTCTAGCAGGAATAGACTTCCCCATCATTATTAGTGACTAAGATTCAGTAATGAATATAAAGAATTACATAAGCTGCCGACCTAGCCATACATGTACATCACATTACACATTGTGCATCCCCATCATTATTAGTGACTAAGATTTAGTAATAAATATAAAGAATTACATAAGCTGCCGACCTAGCCATACATGTACATCACATTACACATTTTGCTTCCATCATTATTAGTGACTAAGATTTAGTAATGAATATAAAGAATTACATAAGCTGCCGACCCAGTCATACATGTACATCACATCACATTTTGCATGAATTAGTCAAAACTAAAAGTGCTTAATTAGTCAAAGCTAAAAGTGCTATTTCAAATTCAAAAACCAATCTGCATGTTCAGATTTTTATACTCTTTCAACCAATACAGAAATTTCCATAGATTTAAGGCAGTGAACGAGGAGCAGAGCCTCTTTACAAATGGGGCACTTTACAAATGGGGTAACTTTACAAATGGCGCACTTTACAATTAGGGCACTTTACAAATGGGGCAACTTTACAAATGCCTGTGCAACTTAACAAATGTCCGGGCTACTTTACAAACATCCGGGTAACTTTACAAACGCCCGGGCAACTTAACAAACGCCCGGGCAACTTTAAGAACGCTCGGGCAACTTTACAAACGCCTGGGCAACTTTACAAACGCCCGAGCAACTTTACAAATGCCCGGGCAACTTTACAAACGCCCGGGCAACTTTACAAATTCCCAGGCAACTTATCAATGCCCGGGCAACTTTACAAACGCCTGTGCAACTTTACAAATGTCCGGCAACTTTAAAAATGCCCGGGCAACTTTACATATGCCCGGGCAACTTTACAAATGCCCGTGGAGCAACTTTACAAATGCCCGTGGGGCAACTTTACAAACACCCTGGCAACTTTACAAACGCCCGAGCAACTTTACAAGTGGGGCACTTCACAAACGGGACACTTTACAAATGGGGTACTTTACAAATGTGGCAACTTTATCAATGGGGCAACTTTACAAATGGAGCACTTAACAAATGAGGCACTTGACAAAGGGGGCACTTGACAAATGGGGAAACTTTACAAATGGGCAACTTTACAAATGAGGCATTTACAAACAGGGCAACTGCTCCAGGGCACTCACAAAAATGGGCCCCACAAAAAATATTAAACTTTCAGAAATTTTACAATGCAAATTGTAGGCCTAAGTTTGTAGTTATTGAGAAGTCAAAATGTAACCTTAAAGGTACATGGACAGGTAGAGGCACATTGGCTTAAAATGCACTAAAAAACACAAGAAAAAGCAAAACATTTCATCAAAATCAGCTAAAAAATTGCCATTTTAGAGCTTTTTATGCAAATTGTTGTGTTACTCCTGTGATGTATGAATGGGACATAGTTCCTATTTTTATGTAAATCCATTAAACAGTTAAACGAAAATCAGGAATTCACGGGAAGAAAGAAAATCATAAAAAAAAAAACAATTAATAATGTAGATTTCTTAAGTAAACAACAGTATATCTAATAAATATGTGCTCTAAAAATGTCCCCCATGAAATTGTGCGATGAAAAGTACATTAAATTGTGAAAAAAGTTTCATGGGAAGATTTTTAATACCTTTATTCAGAACCGTTGGAAATTTTATATCTAATTCCAACTCCGATTGTAGGAAACGAGCCTTTCAAACCTTTATCCAAAATAATATTATTCAATATTTGAGAATTACTTATTTTGCATCTCAAACATCAAAAAGATTTGAAAATGTTTTGCTGAATCTCAATCATTACGGAATGAGCCTTTAGCCAATTTTCAAATTTTATGTTCTTTATTTTTTTTTATCTTACCTTTATACTCTTCATAAATTCAAGACACCATCTATGCAATGATGAACCAATGACACATTTTGTCAAATTACAACACTTGAATCCAAATTCTGGTTCAGAAAGGGCAAACAGTGAATACCTAATCTAAGAGATGTTGAATTCAGATAGCTTCATGGCTTCTTTTGGAAAATTGAGAACACATTTTGCACCTTAGCATGTAAACTACCAGGACACCAATACAGAATTCTCATCTTCTGTAATTAATACAACATTTATGGGTAGGGTGGTGGTTAGGGACTTTCTCCCCTCTTTAACAATGAATTTTCTTTCCTTCAAATATTTATGAGGTGTTGTCTTTGGTGATGCAAGCTCCGACAAATTTGCCACAACCACACATTCCAACTTTGTCATCCTTTACATTTTTACCGAGACAAAAAGAAAACATTTTTAATCCTAAAAGAAACAATCTTCTGGATTTTACTGCTTCTGGTGGGTCTAAATTAGATTCTCTCACAAAAGCTATCATAAAATCTACGAAACCAATATCCTAAAATGCTTTTTCAACAGTTTAGGTGACACTTTATTTCCAAACTTCTGACCCCTACTAAATCTAAAAAGATAATAAATGTCTAAGTGAAGCAAGGTGCAACAGAAGATGACCCTCATTAAAAGTTCCAGGGTACTGTGAGGTATATCGCAATTTAAATTTACTTTAATGATTTTTTTACCAGGAGTATAATATTCATCGATAAATTTATCAACTTCAAATTATTTTAATTTGTAATACAAAGGCATTCTTAGCAAAGAAATTTAGGAAGGAAACATCAGCAGGAAAAGAGAAAGACAGTGATTAAGATGCAATGAGAAGAGCCCCTACAATATTGCACAAACTTCTTGGGACATTTCACCATTGGCATCGCCTGAGATTTTGGTTGAGAGGGGCACTATAGTTGGAGGGCACAATGTGTCGTCTAATGCGTGCACCAAACGCCATGGGGTCCACACCTACTTTCCCGAATAATATCTTGAGGGCATTTTACAATTTGCCATTAGTTTTCAGTAATATTGAAAAGAGGAGAGGGATGTCCCTGGTTTTTAGCTAATGGCACAAAATATACACAACCCAAAATAGTGGCCACATGGTACAGTAGATCTTAAAGTCTGTCTTTCTTATCATTATGCACATCACTATCAGAAAACTGTAAACCAACTTAATATTATACCTTAGTTCTTTGAATGGTGCTTTCATCAGGTCCAGTATGACATTGACCAGGTCCAATATGCCAGACAATTATTCCAAGCAACACATGATTGGTCTAAAGTTCTAAGCCATGGGAGCCAAACAAAGGTCTTCTCCTACTTGACTTTAGTAAGGCATTTGACAAAGTGCCACATAAGCGTCTGCCAACCAAGCTCAGTCACTATCATATAAGAGGTAAAACCCTCGCATGAATCTCTATCAGGAAGAGAGCAGAGCATTGATGTCAATAGTACACAATCCAGGTGGAGCCCAGCATTATCAGGAGTTCCTCAAAGCTTGGTCCCTGGTCCCACCCTCTTTCTACATCAATAATATCATAGTGCATGTAAAATCTACCCTTCGCCAATGACAATATCCTATATTGGAAAATCAAAAATACCAATAACCAAACCCATCTTCCAGAAGATTTACACAATATTTTCAATAGGCTGACAAATGGCAAATATCATTCAATGCTTCCGAATGTCAAGCACTCACTATCATTCACAAGACCAAGCCACCTACCAAGTCGATGGTCATCTCATAGAATCTACCACAAATCATAAATACCTAGGTGTCACCATAAACAAGAATATTGGATGGAAACAGCATGTCCAAAATACCACTTCCAGTGTACAGAGTACACTTGGTATTTTAAGAAGAAATATAGGCCTATCCTCCTGCTCGCCAGAAGTGAAATCCAAGGCCTAACAAGCTCTAGTATGGCAAAAGCTGGAATACTCATCGGCCACTGTACCATATCAATCTGGACCAGGCTACCAACCACAGTGATTCAAGCTCCTTCAGTTTGCCAATTTCAAGTCTTGGCCCTAGTGTTACTGAGAGAGATGTTACCCACTTTTTACCACCTGAAGCTGTAAGCTGATGAGGATTTTTACTTGCACCAATTGTTGTACATTTTGAGCACTCTGGGCACTTCTGCACAGCACATCCCTTCAAGGACAAGCGTTAGCTCTTTTCATTGAGTACAAGACTCATGTCTCACCACTGATAAATAACTTCCTACATACTGGAAACCAACAGACAATTCAATCATTCTGTTTACCAGTTATTCTAGAAAAATGCAATTTTAATCATAATTTGTGTCTTGGTCTTATATTTTCATGCACTTCCTCCTTGGGGGGCAAGGTTCACACAGAGTATATGAGGATGACGTCATCCCAGGGACCACCCAGTCGTCCCAACAGTAGCCATTCACAGTGTTCCAGTGGTACTAAACACAGCATGGGTATGGTTCCCTTGCTTGCCCAATTTGTCTCTCCACATGAGCCAATGAAGACTGAATCAACCAAATACCATCTCATTTTTTGTGATTGTTTCTGTTCTTGTAAAGAAAACTCACATGTTTTCCCAGATACCTAGTAAACAGATTCCTTTTGACGTTACACTACTAATGTTTATGAAAAAGTTACAAAGTAAAATGCATATATCATGCTTAAAGAGATGTAGAGGCCAACCCAATGCCTGTAAATGTACAATTTGTATTGATAAGAACCAACTTTTTGATAACATCTACATGTACCTTCAATCACAATATTATCACAAGTTTTGTTGCTCAACATTTTAATATTTTCCACAAACAAAATTTCATGCCCAGTCGGTGTTTAATTATTGGATATTTTGCAGATCTTGTAGATCATCAAATGTAATAAATGTTTCAGAAACTTTGATTTGTTACTGAATATTCAGATACTTTACATACAAATATTTCAATTCATAATAGAGTGAATTTCAAGTTTTCTAACTTGATTCATTTGTACATAATAAATGAAGTGAATTGCAATATGCAGTTGTAAAATGGCTAGACACAATTGTTGCTATAAATAGTACAATACCTTTGCGCGACACCTTTATTTACAAAAACTGCCACAAAAAAGCAAATTAACACCCCCAAAAGTATTTCATAAACAGCAAAACCAAATCTATCTCCACCAAATATGTTAATCAATGCCTTTTGATGAGATCTCCAAAGTATCAAACATTAATGTTTAAAGATCTTTAAGCCTCTCCTCATCTGCATCAAACTGGTAGAAAGAGAAAGTGAACATTCCAGGGAAGGTCTGGCAGACTCTGTGGCTATCTTTATCACAGTATGTGTCATCCACACAAGGCAAGTAGACATCAATACTTGCAAAGCGCTCAATTACCTGACGTTTAACCTTATGACTTGTATCAATTTCAAATTACATCACCGAGTATGTAAACTATGGGAGGCAATAAGGTCATTGCAAAATACTACCAAAAAGAAATACCAAGAAGATGTACGGACAAGTTACACACCTAGTGCCGTGGATACCAGAGAAAAGTTTGATAGTGATCATTACTTCTTCTCACAAAAGCAATTTCTTCAGTTTTATACATGTATAGGAATGGCAGTAAACAATTCCAAATAATGATGAGAAAATAAGCACCTCAACTTCTCTATTTATGATAGTCTAGTCTTTTTTTTTATCAGTCACCTTTATTCATTTTTCAATCTTTAAAAATCACACCATCAATACCATCAATACCTCTAACAGGAAGGAGTGTGCATGTACTCTCCAACTCTATAATTTCTCTAAAGAAAATCCAGGTACCTTTCTTTAATTCAGTACCTTGTCTCAATTTAATCTTAAAAAGTATAATACAGATTTAAACCCTTCATTCAAAAGCTCTGCTGTAAAATTATGTCTACAGCAATTACTTTTTTTAATGAAGTCTGCAGGATATTATTTTCCCCAAAAACATCAAGACTACAATACAAAATTGCATCTCAATTTGATGAAACAAATATAAAAATACACATACATCAAATATAGAGGGCTCCCATTTACAAACAAGTGATGAGAGGGCTCCCATTCACAAACAAGTGATGATGGATATCCAATAAGAGGGGGCTCTCTTCAGTACCTAAAATTATCTACATTCATTTTTGAAAAGTTTTAGAGAAATATATTGCATTTTTATTTGTATATTGTGCAATTCAAAAGACAAAAATAACGTGCATATAAAAGAATGAACTTTTATTTATGAAAAGGAATAATATCTTTGCAATTTTTCTCTGCATTTTACAACATAACATGACTCCAAGGGCATATATACACAAACAAGGAAGAGGTGGGGGGATGCTGCAATCTTGTTGTTGTGTTCAGCTGTATAAGAAGCCAAGTAAGTACCATCGTTTCTTCTGAGAGTAGAAAGGAAGTCTAAGTTATTCGAGGCCCGGAGCCCGATTACGACTTGATATGCTGAAAAGGCGTACGAAGCCCCAGAAAATATAAATTTTATTTCTTGCACCAGGAAATAGGTATATGGATATAGGGATATTATACGTACAATGTAATTGCATGTGTAATATCAGACATTTTACGACCTAAACATAGTACAAATATAAAATGAAACACATTGCAATTTTTCCAATAAAAGTTTCTGGAAAAGTAGTTTGTTATTATTACAGTATGTGTCACTTCACAAGTGTCGAATTAATACCATATACCTAAGACATAAACACTCATGTGGAGCTTGCTGTCATAGCAGTTGAAAATTGTCCCTGACTCTTAACAATTGTTCAGCGCATAAAAATTGTGCAAAATATTATGACTAAATGAAATTATCACTCTGTTTTGCCCACATAAAATTGGTTAAATATTGTTTGGGGCAATATCACTTTTATATTCCATCATTTCGAAGTTAAAAGCTTTGCTAACCAGAAATCCAAAAGGTTGTGTGGTTCCGATGCCTAATTTTTAAAAACCTGTTTTACCATTAGAAGTGAGGTGGGATGATAAATGTAGTTCATGGACTCTTTCCAATGTACAGGGGCATAGCGACCAAGGGTGTGGGGTGTCACACCTCCAATCCAAATTTTGTCAGGAAATTTTAATATGTCAGGAAAATTGGGTGAATCTTCCATATAAAGGGATAATTTCCTTGACAACTTCTTGTAAAGCCTTCAACATAAAAAAATAAATTACACATCAAAAATATGTTTCGCCCAAAGGTTTTACTGCAAAGTTAATTGTGTGTTTCAGTTCAGCATATAAAACCCAAGAGCTTTTACAATCTCTATATATAATGCACACCTTCAGACTGTGTGACACAAACCACACAGACAGTTACCCCCCTCCCCCCCAAAACAAAATAGAATAAAATAAAATAACAACAACAATAATATTAATAACAATAAATCCGGGCTTACGCCAGTGCAAAATTTCCTTCATGTCCTGTAGCTTTCTGGAACTTTGCCCCTTGAAAATATACTCCACACGATATAGCTTCAAGTTCAACGCATTTCATATCTATAAAATGTGTATTTTCTCAGAGTTTCCAGGGGCTTCGAGCCCCCACTAGGGCTTCATCCCTGGACCCTACCAGGGTCCTTAGGAGGGTCCCTAAACCCCACGCCATGGGGCTTTTGTACAAAGCAAGGTTGCCTTACGGTGACATACTTTCGGTTACCCCCTATCAAAAATACCTCTCGCCTCTCGTGTTTGGCCCCCACCAAAACAAAAATTCAGGCTACGCCAGTGTACTGAGACAATAAAATATCATGAACTAGATTATAACACCTAAAGGATTAAAATCAAAACCCATTTTTTTTTCATATGAAAAAGCTATCTTTAAACACCCGTACATAGATCCGCAATTAACAGATCTATGCGGATACACGGAAAGTTCAGTCAGTTAACATACATATAATTTGTCAGGAATTTTGATGTACAATTGTGTGACATGCATTTTCAGCAATATCATATTAAGCCCCACCCATAATGCATATTAATGAAATTCAACATTTTCATACCATGAACATGTACACAACAGCTAAAACTATAATTATACCACATATGAAACAAAACAGATATACACTTGTTGATATACGAGCATTTCAAGATTTTTATATTAAGCCCCGCCTACTAATTGATATCATTCATACTCATGATATCACCACTAAAAAACAATAGGGCACATCTACAGACCAAGGGCTATCTGTGTACCATAAATGACATGAATCCAGTATATCATTCTTGTAATATCATGTTTATCAGCTCTTTGTTATTTTAATACCCTGTTTTAGTACTGTACTCACTTGATAAATCATATGGATATAAATTTCAAAATTATACATTTTCAGGAATGTTGCGCTTTGATGTCACTAGTAAGTCTTATATCAGCCATTTTCATACAAATTTGATACAACTTTAAACTTACACATCATCTAATGGAATTAGATTTGTAAACACTTTCTCCACCGTTTTGTTCCTCCCATTATCATCTTTCCTCTTTAAGAGGAATACGTTTGACGACTGAACTTGTCCATCAAGCACATAAGAAAGATACTTTGGAATTCAAATTGATAAGAAACTTACCAAATCTTGGTTAGTTTTGCTTTCATAGCATAAATTTCCAATGAGTCTGACAAGATCTCTCTTAAATCCAAAAACAGGGTGGAGAGTCGTTTCGCTGGGAAGCTGTAATGTTTGGTCCACTGAAAACACATTCCCTCCACTTTTACCAATTTTGTGCACCATTTCCAATAATTCTAAAAGGTAAAAAAAATTATACAAAAGCTACATATATTATGCATAATTTCAATATATGCAAAGCAATGTCTGATTATCTGATATGATATTTATGTATCCATATCTGATCAGAAAGTTACATCTGGTGCAAGGATATCATGAACCTAGTGCCAGAGTGGTTCAAATAGTGCCAGAGAGGTCAAACAGAGTTAGGGGTCAAATGGTGTCAGAGAGGTCAACTAGATCTTCAAATAGTGCCAGAAAGGTCAAGTAGTGCAAGAGTGGTCCTAATAGTGCCAGAGAGGTCAAATAGAGTTAGAAATCAAATAGTCTCAGAGAGGTCAACTAGTGTCAGAGAGGTAAACTAGTGTCAGAGAGGTAAACTAGTGTCAGAGAGGTCAACTAGTGTCAGAGAGGTCAAGTAGTGCCAAAGGTCAAGTAGTGCCTGAGAGGTCAAGTAGTGCCCGAGAAGTCAAGTAGTGTCAGGGAGGTCAAATAGTGCCAGAGAGGTCCGAAGAGTGTCAGAGAGGTCAAATAGTGCCAGAGAGGTCAACTAGTGTCAGAGAGGTCAAGTAGTGCCAAAGGTCAAGTAGTGCCTGAGAGGTCAAGTAGTGCCAGAGAAGTCAAGTAGTGTCAGGGAGGTCAAATAGTGCCAGAGAGGTCCGAATAGTGTCAGAGAGGTCACATAGTGCCAGAGAGGTCAAGTAGTGTCAGAGAGGTCAACTAGTATCAGAAAGATCAAGTAGTGCCAGAGAGGTCAAGTAGTGCCAGAGAGGTCAAGTAGTGCCAGAGAGGTCAAGTAGTGTCAGTGAGGTCAAATAGTGCCAGAGAGGTCCAAATAGTGTCAGAGAGGTCAAATAGTACCAGAAGCCCTCTGTATCAAACAATAAATTTATTTAAGGAATAAAACACTTACCAACACTAGTCTTGACAAGTGAAGAACCTTCTAAACTGGATTGGATTCCCAAGTTTTTTGCAGTTGCTACACATAAACAAGCTAGGAGCCTTGTTACAAACACTGGAATCTATGGAGAAAATGTGCACAACTACTCAATACAACACAGTTGCAACCTAAGACTAGAAATATTTCATCCACTGTATGAAGATGTGTATGGCCATGAACACATCACCATCTAAAAGAATTGAGCTGTAGATTTGATTTTAAACTGAAGTATCTATTATTAATATTATTACATTTATAACTATGTATGAGCTAATGTGATGAGTAAAAATACTGCACAAACTAAAAACTACTGAAGTAGATTATGAAAAAATATATTAAGCAATCTGAGTGAATTATGTTACAATAGTAGACTGTAGGTATCAGAATCAAAACGGTTTTAAATGAAGCTTGATGGAATCAGAGAGCATCAAAAGTTGAAATCTCAATTACGAAACCAGTTGCTAGATATAGCTTTCAGTGGTTGTCTAGAGTTTATAAATCTATTCAGACAAAGTTAATTTCTCCTTTCAATGCATATTAATCCAAAATACAGCAGTCATCTCATTTCTCACCTGTTCATCTGTTATCTCTGTGTCATCCCTCGTGGCCAGGCTCAGGATGTTATGCGACAATTTCTCAAAGGTTTCCGCCAGCAATATTATTGTGGTACTTGGCAACGTGGTAGCTTCACCTCCATAATCAAAGTGAGCTGAGACAATATCTGTCAGAATTATTTTGGAAGGGGTGTACAGATATTTCAATGCATCTGAGAGGAAGGATGGCTGCAGTAACAGATTATTGATAAGCTGTAATCTGTGTGAAGACAAAAATAAGGTTATGTGGACACAACAGGGTAGAGCTGTGACCATTTAGCGTGTACTCGCTACACGCTCCCAAATCTTGTAAACGTTTACTAAATACTTCATTGCGAGTAATCGTTTTTCATATGTTATAGGCCTAGTGTCTTGCCGTTGAAAATCAATATTCATGATTCAAATCACACACACATTCGGCTGACAAAATTCCAATCAATGATTTTTTACAAACTGTAAACCTGATAAGCATTTTTTTTTTTAAATGTGCAAATCATAAATGCGCAGTAATCACCAATGAATGGGGATATTATGCACTTTGATTTCGCCGAAAACTGAGTAATCTAACTTGTAAAATGCACCGCGAATGTGCAGCAGTAAACAGTGAAACTAACAATAGGCCTAACGTTAGGCCATAAGGCTTTAAATCCCACGCAATCAAGGCCCGTTTCATCGACCAAAAAACACTTGAATCGTGACAATCAGTACATTTACATGTAAATATTACCTGATGGGTCAAATAAATTTTGCAAGAAAGAAAAAATATTGCATAATAAATAAACAGAAAAAGGTTTTAACAAAGCTGAAATTCTGCATGCTTCGCAAAGAAGGCGGCCATTTTTCGAGAGGGCTAATATTTCAGAACTTCCTGGCGGTGGTGGCACAGTTTTGAAATGTTTTACGGCGAGGTATATCATAGGCCTCAGTGTGCAAGATTTTCACAGAACTTTGAAAGCCGTAGCGAATAGGACAAACAAGTTACGCGATGTTGAGTTTAAATGACATTGAAAGGAAATTATCTGTTCTTTCTAAACTGAATTTCCATGCATATTTTCCATAAAAATGATGATTTGTGCTGTAGAAGTAAACTCTTTACGATTTGGAAAGCAAAACTCAGCGTCTATTTGGGCAATGCAGTCAGTACTTTTGCCATACTAGTTGCATGATTTTTTCATTTCGCCTCGTAGTTTTGGAGCAATTTTGGTGTATTTCCAAAAATTACGGTACTAAACTCGTGTACACGATACACGCTCGCTTTTTTTGGCGTGTACACGTTTACTAAAATCCCTAAACATTCACAGCTCTACAACAGGGTCTAATCTGAAATGCAACTAAAAATTTATAAACATTGATTAATAATTACCTTAGCATAAAGTAATGAAATATGACTTTCCACCAGTGATGAAAGCACTTTTCACATTTTTTGAGAGCAGGGGCAAAAATGCTCCCTATGATGGGAAATGTTAGAATTGTACATAAAAGGGTTGTTAAAAGTGCAAAAAATAGGGTCATAAGCATAACCTTCTTTTAGGTTGTAAAATTTAATACCAAAATTTCATGAAAAAGGGACAAATTTGACACAAAAAATCTCATTCATGAACAGATCATGTTAGTCCAATATGCCCATGTCCATGTATACATCTGTTATTTTACACCCAAACCAATAGCACTACATTACCTCTCTAGGCATTCCAAAAATCAATTGACATTATTTTAGAGGGTGAGAAAGTACACATTTGTTTTGACAAATGACTATAATTTTGTGATAAAGAATGACAGAAATACTTTTACCTAACATTTACATGCTAAAAGTTTAAAAATAGTTTTGTGGTAGGTAATAATAAGCTGATGTGTAATCAATCAATTAATGAAAGAGAAAAACAATCATAAAATCATGACAAATCACCAAATGATATACATCAACTTATGCCGCAGGTTTTGCACTTCAGATAGTGTCATAACATATGGAATTCCCATTCATATTCACATGTTTATGCAAAACTTCAGCTGCAAATTAACAAATAATTACATACCCAAAGTCCATGTCAGTATCTTCTAAACAAAGATTCAAAACTGATTCCAGTAATGACCAGCACTCTGATGAATCCAGAAACTTATCAAGTATTCCCTGAGATTGAAAGCAAGACATCATAAACATGCAGCAATAGTGACAGGCTTTGGAATCAGCGCTCTGAAAAACTGATCTGTGTAATGAGAGATTTAAAATTGAATATCTATTACCTGTTTTGTTGATCTCAAATTTACTTTAATTGTTCTTATTTACAAAACATTAAAACTCTCACAACTTTTTATCCAGAAGTCTAGAATGCCAACATGCTACACCAGAAACTGTAAGTTTTTATAACTATTGGATCAGTGCCGATAACAAGGGTCAATTTAAAACATACTCAATTCTCAAGTAGAAAACTGGTATTAAGAGGCTCCTACAAGTGTTTTAGGGGTCCTACTTTCAGCCTATTAATCCTGTGTCCTGAAAAATGTAAATTCTGATAAGGTTGAAACACTTCTTACTAAGTCCTTCACAGCTATGGGATGCAAGTATCACCTTTTCTAACAAGAATAAGGTTTAATGAATGTTCATGGCTTCAGATTGCGCATTGCATTTTAGTCTTTTACTAAGAGAACGATGTGATACTTAATGCTCTTCTTTAAAGTAATAAATAGAGACACACTGTATTAAATAGAGACATACTGTATTATAAATTTATTCACTCAAGCACATCAAGCTTAGCTGTATATGATTTCTATGTTAACAGACATTCAAAAGCTTTATTTCTAATTCAGTGGCATGGTAAGACTCTAATAGACTTATTCTTACATCCTGTAGTTCATTATGTTTACATTAATCAAAAAACTTACTTAAATGAAATTGGATAAAACCTCTTCCATAGTAGATGTTGTCCTTTTTCATTTCCGCTTACTAGATTAGATGCAAGTTGGATAGTGCAACGTAACAAGACAAGTACAGATGGTAAGGACCCTGGGTGAATATTACTTGAATTCCACAAACTGACACATGCTGCAAGTGTTTCAACCACATTCAAATCTCTTTTGCAGATTTCAAAAAGAAAGAAACAAAACAACTTTATGATACAAATACCTATGCTATGGGTACATATGCTACAAACAATCACTAAGTTATGATTGTTCATACCAAAGCTTTTCTTTCACTTTTATGCTCCATTAACACCTGAGGATCATATCATCTCAAGAAAAAATTTCTTTAAATATTGATGACTATAATCATGGATGCAATGGCTCAATTCTAAATATTATTATTACCACATGGGTATATGTATGTTTTGGCACATGTATAAAGAAATTCGTACCTCAACAAGAACTGTTAGAAGGACAGTATGCTCGACTATTCCAGGCTAGCATAGACAATGGACTTGTTGATGGACGTATATGCTAGACTATTCCAGGCTAGCATAGACAATGGACTTGTTGATGGACGTATATGCTAGACTATTCCAGGCTAGCATAGACAATGGACTTGTTGATGGACGTATATGCTAGACTATTCCAGGCTAGCATAGACAATAGACTTGTTGATGGACGTATATGCAGACTATTCCAGGCTAGCATAGACAATGGATTATTGATGGACGTATATGCTAGACTATTCCAGGCTAGCATAGACAATGGATTATTGATGGACGTATATGCTAGACTATTCCAGGCTAGCATAGACAATGGATTATTGATGGACGTATATGCTAGACTATTCCAGGCTAGCATAGACAATGGACTTGTTGATGGACGTATATGCTAGACTATTCCAGGCTAGCATAGACAATGGACTTGTTGATGGACGTATATGCTAGACTATTCCAGGCTAGCATAGACAATGGACTTATTGATGGACGTATATGCTAGACTATTCCAGGCTAGCATAGACAATGGACTTATTGATGGACGTATATGCTAGACTATTCCAGGCTAGCATAGACAATGGACTTATTGATGGACGTATATGCTAGACTATTCCAGGCAGCATAGACAATGGACTTATTGATGGACGTATATGCTAGACTATTCCAGGCTAGCATAGACAATGGACTTGTTGATGGACGTATATGCTAGACTATTCCAGGCTAGCATAGACAATGGACTTATTGATGGACGTATATGCTAGACTATTCCAGGCTAGCATAGACAATGGACTTATTGATGGACGTATATGCTAGACTATTCCAGGCTAGCATAGACAATGGACTTGTTGATGGACGTATATGCTGGTAACGGGGCAAGTAGGGGAATTCAATTCAAATTATATGGGCTTCCAAGGATGCACTTACTTTTTCCTTTTCTTTAAGTTTTCTCATTTTACTGCAAGCCTCAAAATATCTTTGAGTTGTATCACACATTTTATGCCAAAAAAAGCTTACTTTGGTTACTACCTCACCCAGTAAAAATATTGAAGAAATCTTTATACATTAAATACCTTTTTTCATTATATCTATTGAGTCACAAAGAAAAGAGAGATCCATGACTTACCCATAAGTCAATGAAATATTAAAATATTACCAATGTATCCTTGTGGCATGATGCAATTATTTGCTATTTCTTTAGTCATTTACTTACCAAACTACCCTCTCTATTCATCTTAAGAGATTAGTTCAGTGTCAAGTTAATTCACCTTATATGAAAGAGGACTAAGAAAGAAACAAAAATGGTGAAGGAAGCATTCCAAAATATTAATCCATTAAGACAATATCTAAACATACAATTCAACCCTGTCTGACATGAAATCCCACCCTCAGAATTTCATAATCTTAGTATTATGTAAAACATGTTGTTAAGTTAACTTTGCTCCAGTAATACAATGATCAATGGCTATGCTCTTACATATAAAATGTGCATGTGTGGATTCTGATGAGAAAAAAACATTACTGTGGTAAATTGTAAGTGAATGTATCTGGTGAAAAATAATCAAATTTTATGTTAAATTCAAACCTGTTAGAAAAAGTTTATCATCAAAACTGATCATGTAAAATTGTGCTTTGACATTTTCATACAACAGAGAAGAATTCTAATCACAAAAAACTTACAAGAGGTTGTCTTGATTTAGTTTACATTGGACGGTTGCATTTCGTAGACATCTTGTGCATTCTGTACATAACTCAATAGTATCACTGCAATCACCACCTACTTCTTGATCAGTGACAACTGTTTGAAGGGTGCGGTTAAGAATGTTCAGAATTATTTTTAAATCATTCCTCCTCACAGATATTCTGAAAGAACAAATTAAAAGAACGTTACTTAGTTCATCAAGCAGAGTTCTGGGAAATGTTTGAAAGGAGGGTAATTAATCATTGAGTAATTAACAGTAATATATCAAGTGCAAAGCTCTTAATTAAATTCTTGAAAGTAGTGACAGAAATGAACACCTAATATATGCTACTTTTTTACATGAGAAATTATAATAAAAGATCAAATGTAGGGTAAGGTTAGGTTACTTACATTTGATCATGTGATTCTGTAATTAGGGTTGAAAATACCTTCAAAATACATATTGAATGTTTAGGCCTTCAGTAATTATTTTTGTCAATGAAATTGATCAAGATTATATACAGATGAATGAGCTAACTACCCACTCAGGCAAACCATTCCACTCATTAACAACTCTTTGCAAAAAGCTAAAATGCCAAATATCTATCTCGTGTCACATGAGGATTAGGAAGTCAAAGCATCACTACCAGATAGGAGCTTAAAAACCTGAATCATATCACCACGTACTCTTATCAACTCAAGCATGGTCAAACCAAAAACACGCAACCTAGATTCATTAGAGAGATTCCTTACTTCGGGAATAAACAGTGAAAAATCCCTAGCATCATCAACAATCCTGTACAGCTTAGTGTCCTCAACAAATTTACAATTCCTGCAGCCAAGGGAAACGTAATTATTTATAAATAATAATAATAATAATAATAAAAACATTTGCTATTGCGCTTTTACCAGAGGATACAAAGCGGATTACAACAATAACATGTACAAACTTACAAAGAAATACAGTCAACAGAATATGATGTGTATGAGCAAGCAATTGTTCAGGCAGAGTTTGAAAATAATAATAATAATAATAATAATGTATACTTGATAAAGCGCCGGTATCCGCCAAAAGGCGCTCATGGCGCTTTGCAAAAAAAACAAGCCAGTTAAACAGTTCAAACTCATCCCAGGCTGGAATAAACATACAACAGTACAACATTAAGAAGAAAGTTTTTTAAAAAGGAATGTTTTTAAACCAGATTTGAAACTGTCCAGGTAAGTAGCGGATCTTACAGTTTGTGTGAGGCCATTCCACACTTTGGCCGCTACGACATAAAATGATCTTGATCCCCACTGGTTTCTCGTGACTCTTTCCTGAAGCAGAACCTGAGACGATGAACGCAACTTCTCACGTGCTGGAACATACAGGTCAACGAGTTCACACAGGTAAGATGGCGCAGAGCCATGTAAAATTTTGTAAACGAACAAGGCTACTTTAAATACAATACACTGTTCAACTGGTAACCAGTGAAGTTTACACAAAACTGGTGTAATATGAGCAGAGGGCTTAGTAAAGGTTATTAGTCTTGCCGCAATATTCTGAATTCTTTGAAGCCTGTTCAGCTGTGTTTTTGTGATGCCATACAACAAGGAATTTCTTATATCTATCTTTGAAGTGACTAAAGTATGTCTTTAGATTCTTTCTAAAAGACACAGAAGATGTACAGTTCTTCAAGTCCATTGGAAGAGCATTTCAAAATTTTGGAGCTGATGCCGAAAAAGTCCTGTCGCCAGCAAGTTTCCTGGTCCTGGGAAGATTTAGTGTAATAGCAGCAGCTGAGCGAGTAAGACGCGTTAAAACGTGGACATCTATACAGTCTGAGATATAGCTAGGGGAAACATTGTTGAGTGATTTGAAGACAAGTAAGAGTACTTTAAAAATGATTCTTTTATTAACAGGAAGTCAATGAAGTTCTTCGAGAAGAGGCGCGGAGTGCGTACCTGGAGGGAGAGCATAGACCAATCTAGCAGCCTTATTTTGTAAGCGCTGAAGCTTATCAAGATCTTCCTTGTTTAGTCCGCTGTACAAAGAGTTACAATAATCAAGGCGTGAAGAAATTAAGGCTCTCACAGCACTGTGACAAGTGTCAACATCAATGAATCGTCGAATACGCCATAAATTACGAATGTGAAAATTGACACTTGAACTAAGTTTGGATATTTGATTTATCATTTTAAAGGACAAGTCAAAGTAGAAGCCGAGGTTGCGGACACTATTTGACTGTTTTATCGTTGCATTTCCAACAGTCAGTGTGATGTTTTGAACTAGATGCAGTGAAATATGTTGTGGTGATGCAGAGATAAAAAAATCACTTTTGTCTTCATTAAGTTTAAGTTTATTAGCAGTCATCCATGATTGAACATCAAAAACACAATTTGTGAGTCTGGTTAGTGTATGCTGTATATCAACGATATCAGTAGGGTCAAAGTTGAGAAATATTTGAATGTCATCGGCATACATGTGGTATTTGACACCATGCTTCCTTAAAATATCACCAAGTGGTGTGGCATAGAGTGTGAACATCAAAGAGCCAATAACCGAACACTGTGGTAATCCAAAAGAAATGCGATTAATATCTGATAGTGCATCAGCTATGCGAACACGGTTGGTCTTTTTGCGTAGATAAGACTTAACCCACTCAAGAGCAGTTCCTGTGATTCCAAACCTTTTTCCTAGGCGATTACAAAGAATAACATGATCAACCGTGTCGAAAGCTGCTGATAAGTCAAGCAGCAGCAACATAACTCCTTTTTGATCATCAATAGCTTTCAGGATTTCATCTTGCACTTTAAGAAGGGCCGTTTCTGTTGAGTGTTTAGATTTGTAGGCAGACTGCAGAGGTTCAGCTAATCCATGTTCATTGATATGATCATTAAATTGAGCAGCCATGACCTTTTCAATTATCTTGGATTTAAATTGTAGGTTTCAGACAGGCCATTAGTTCTTTAAACTATTCTTGTCAAGAGTGGATTTCTTCAAAATTGGGGCGACCACAGCTTGTTTAAGTGAATCAGGAAATTCACCTGTGGAGAGCGAGAGATTAACAATGTTAGTCAGCTTGGGTAACAGAATATCAAGATGTTGTTTCAGAAGCCAAGTAGGGAGTTGATCTAGGGAGCACGATTATGAAGGAGAACGACGTATAATTGCAGCTAGATCAACAGTAGAAATTGATTTGAAAGATTCAAACATGTGTAAAGTTTGTATACTTTCAGCACTATGATTATTTGTCACAGATGATTGTAGATCAATGAGTTCCATAATCTTGTTTACTTTGTCGCTGAAGAATCCAGAAAAATCATTTGCTAGGTTCTCTGGGGAGTCATGAACTGGTAGTGGCGATCTTTGTTATTCAGGAGAGTTGTGATAGTTTTGAAAGCGTCCTTAGTAGTGCAATCAGAGAGCATACAGTATCAGTGTAGAACGTAGTCTTTGCTTTTACAACACAGTCTTTGACATTTTGTTCGGCGGATTTGAAGTCATTAAACAAGATATCAGTTTTGTGTTTCCGGTATTTCCTTACACAGCGGTTATACGTTCGCGACGAGCAGATACAATCTCTGAGTTATACCATTTAGGTTGAACGTTTTGATTGGAACGACTTAGTTTGTAATGAGGCATGTGAATCAAGAATATCATGGATGACTGAATCAAAATCAGATATTGCATCATTAACATTTAGATCTGTGTCTATGTGATTTATTTCACTATTCTCGGTAGAGGTGAATTTACTGCATATATCACGGGCGAAAGCAATGCGGTCGATATCCTGATATTTCCTGAAAGTAAATGTTTTGCGAATGGTACAAGGTTTAGGTATGTTCAAAGTGCAGCAAATTACATGATGATCCGATTCAAGGTTTCTATGGATATTCACGTTAGAAATAATAAGATCATCAGCTCTAGTAATTACAGGATCCAATATATGTCCAAGAGTGTGAGTAGGTTCAGAAATATCTTGAACCAGATCCACGGCAGTGAGAGTGGATAAGACATGGCCGACATCAGATTTGTTTGGCTGATCAAAGTGAACATTAAGATCACCAAGTAACACAAGATGTCCGGACAGTAAGTTAACAGCATCAATGAAGTCATCAAATTCTGATAAGAAGCCAGATATGGTAAACCCATTACGAGGTGAAGCCGGTGGTCTGTATATCACAATGAACTGAAGAGTGCGTGATGTATTTGAAATCAAAGCATATTCAAAACTTGAAGTAGCAGGTAGAGAAGAGGTGACATGTTTCATTTTCACTTCATTCTTATATAAAATCCCTATTCCACCATGATGATCAGTCTCAGACACTCTTGGGACATTAATAAAGGCATACCCAGGTGAAGTCAATTTACTGATTACAACGGCATCATCAGGGTGGAGCAAGGTCTCTGTGAGAAATATAATGTCAACATCATGTTCAAGTACATAATCAAGACAGTAGTGGGACTTATTGCAAATAGAATGAGAGTTTCAGTGACATGTATTCAACTGATTAGATGTATTTGGAATTGTTAGGGGTATTGTAGGTGCAGCTGCAGGTGAAGCAACAGCTACAGTTGAAGCTTGGATGAATTTGTTCTTGTTTCTGGTTCGTCGCTTACTCCCCTTAGAACCTCTCTTAGTGGGCTTACGCTTATTTGGAAGGATATATGTATTTAGTATTTCATGCACACCATCAGGTAGCAATGAACTTGAGTGTCGAAAATTTAATAGTTCATCCCTTGTATAAGACAACTTTTCAGTTGGGTGATTGTTAAAAAGCACAGCTCCAATGAGGAGGAGAAAAATAGACACTTCCCATTGTGTGATCAGATGTATTGTTGTAGTTTCAGAGACAAGTGGCTGAAAACCAGTGATGTACAGTAGACATATATCAAGTGGGGATTATAGTTAATTATAGTTAATTGTATATATACACAAGTTCAATGTACTGTAGCCTATCCATGTATTGTAGCTTACAGTATCTATGTAACTGTACTGTAGGATATCCAATGGAAGGAACATTCACCAATGATAAAAATATATATCCAGAAACAAATCCCCAAAAGACAGATTGAAACACTATATAAATTGACATGATGGTTCCTTGTTACTATATACAGCAGCAGTTAAAAGTTGAACATACACATACAGTATATCTCTAAACGGTACAATAATAACAAACAGGACGAGACGCTCAGAGAGGCTGCCTGCAGGTATCAGGAGCACTAACAATATAACAATATTACTAATGAAGATTAAGAAAAGAAGCGGATACAATACAAAACCCTGAGGAACACCACTTGTAACCTTCTTCCATGGAGATACTTCACCATTAACAACAACTCTTTGTTACCTGTCAACTAACCAAGAATATATCCAACTGGCACATTTTCCATCCACACCAAGCGCTCTTGTTTTCATCATGAGCCTGCCCAATAAAACCTTATCAAATGCTTTTTGGAAATCTAAATAGATAACATCCACATTATGACCAAAATCAACTACTTTAGTAACATCATCAAGAAACTCTAATAAATTAGAAACACAAGACCTCTTAGGTAAAAACCCATGCTGGGACCAATTAAACAAAACATTGACCAGTACATGATCTAGTACAACATCCTTAACAATGGACTTCATGACCTTGCACACAACAATAGTAAGACTCACTGGCCTATGGTTACAAGGCAAACTGTGGTCACCCTTTTTAAAAATAGGAGTGACATTAGCAATTCTCCAATCACTAGGAACAACACCAACATGAAAGCACTTTGAAAAGATAATACCAATGAAAACAGAAAGAACATCAGAACACTCACGTAAGACAGCAGGATGTATACCATCCAGACCGGGTGCTTTATTTGAGTTCAAACCCTTCAACTTCTTAGACACAACATCAACTGAAAAATCAACATTCTTAATGGGTACTAGAGAGTGCACACTAAGATAATCTACAACATCATCAGTAGGGGACTCCTTAGTAAAAACAGACACAAAGTAGTCATTCAAAACCTCAGCCATATCCTTACCACTATTGATAGCAACACCATCATGGTGCTTTTTGCTTTGAGCAAACATTGGAATAAAATAACTTTCAGATTCGGGTTTTCATTTGTACCCAACTCTATTTCCCTGTTCAACTTGAAAGTGGTCCGATAGTTTGTGTATTTATATTTTAAGTCACATTTTTATATTATTATTAAATTATTAAGTATGTTTATATAGCACTTATTTCAAAAGAAAGCTCAAACTGCTTTACAAGAGCAAGACAAAATAAAAAGTTAATTACTTATTAATACATAAAAGAAACAAAATATAAATGATTCAACACCTTAAACCCCCAAAAGCTAAAACATTAGCAGTATACAAATAAAATAAATAATACAGTTTTAAATGTTTAGTTTTATAAATATAAATATCAAGTGTATATAATATATATACAGTAGGCCTATATAGGCCTACTGTATATATATTTTACATCTCTTGACATTATTGTTTTTTACCATTTACTAATATTTACCGAAATTTGTATTTTTCTAATTTATTGTTTTTTAGATAATTTGTATGTAACAATTATATTTATAAGTTTTATACTTATATTTCTTTTTGAATATCTTTGTACGTTTTGCTACAGGGCGACATATTTCCATATTTTGTTGTAAACGAAATAAATTTATCTTATCTTATATTATCTTGAAACTCCAAGAATTTGATTATACTGTTCATTATCGACCAGGCATAGAAAACGTAGTACCGGATGCCTTGTTAAGATCAGTAGTTGGCTCTGTGTATTATGAAAAAAATGTATGTTTTTTACCAAGACTGCAAAGGGAACCCCACTGAGAAAGTAAACTGGATACAGCGTGATGGGTGTGACCAGTGGTTTCATTGGATTTGTTTGAGTCTAACCTCTCAAGATGTCAATGATTTAGACAAATTCTTTTGCACTAGTTGTACACCCCAAATGCAAAAGGACACATGTTCTAAAATTTCCCAGATAATGTCTTGCCTTATATGAACAGATTTATTTTAGAGCAGAAAATTTATTCAATTCTATCACAAATTATCACCATGTTAGGCCAGTCTGAAACTGAAAGAGAAAAACTGTAATGGAAAATGGTGTATTGAGGTATATTGGGAAATTCACCAATCATAAGGTAGTGGTGCCAAGTCATCTTGTACATGATGTAATTACTCATTATTACTGTTCTCCCACTTGCCCTCATCTGGGTGTAAGAAAGACTGGTCACCAAAAATTGTGAAAAGTTTTGGTGGAAGAAAATGATAAAGGACATTTATCAAGTAGTGTAGAGTATGTCAGTTGTGTAAACCTGTGTATCAAAAACCTTTAGGGTAGATGGAGTCCATAGTCAGTTCTTTTCCATGGGAGGTTGTTGCTATGGATCTATTAGGACCGTTCCCTGAAAGTCATAAGGGTAATTTATATTCTTGTATTGACAGTCCATTTTTTAAAAATTTCTTTGCTGTATCTGTTGAAAAAACTACAGGAAAAGTGTTAGCTGCAATTTTTAGACAAGTGATCTGTTATGGAAGAAGGAGGGGGTATGCAAAACATTGGGTTCAGACAATGGCCCTCAGATGGTATCAAAGCAGATAGCAGAGTTGTGCAAGATTTGGTGCAATAAAAGTTTTCCCAACATAGTATCACCCCAGAAATTCAAGAACAAGAGGTCAGAAAGCTGTGATCGAGAGAGGAGGTGCATGGTTGAAACAAAAACAAAGTAGAGAGGGGGTGGAAGAGGAGAATTAAATATGGTTGTAGAGGGAAGCATGATGAAGGAAGGAGATAATCTTATCCGGAGGATTTTTCTAAAGAAATCAGCAATTGAGTTGTGGGGAGCAAGGGAAGCTCTGGGAAGGTTGTACAGGGGGCATGCAAGGAGAGCGTGATGGATTGTGAGGGTGCAGTGGGAATTGTTGCAGAGGGGTTGGGGGGCCAATAAGGAGGTGGGAGTAAGTGAGGTGGGTGTGACCAGTTCTAGGACGGGTAATATGAACATTGTCGATACAAGAGAGGTTGTTGATAGTTTGATGTCAGAGAGAGTTTTGGGAAGGGGTAGGGAGGAGGTTGAGGATTTCTATTATGTTCCTGATGTGGAGAAATTCTGTATGTTGTACTGTATTATATTGGGCACTGCTGTGTCAGGTAACAGTTACTAGTCCTTGTGAAGTGAAGTTGTCTTTATTTAGGGAGGATCCCTACAGTATGCATATGATATGGCGTTATCACATTGGAATTGCAACACTCAAACAGTGCAATCCAATTCCTGCACTTTATATATGCTCGTGAAAAACGCCTGTGAACTTTTTTCACCCGTGTTGCTCTTTCTCAAACACGTCTAACTTGTGTACACTAACATACGCGATACGAGTCATGCTCAGCGTAGAAAATTCAGTTCTATGCAGGATTTTCACTGTAAAAGACCACAGAGCCAAACCTTACAGAAAATAACGTTTTTTAATACATTTCTAATAGCAAAAAGTTTTACTCAGTGATATCATCATTTGATTCGGGAATGTCTCCTTGATACGAAGGACTAAGTTTTTCTTGTTTTAAGGTAAGGAGAGAAGTTGGTAGCCATCGGAACTAAAAGTTTGTGGTTTTGTTGATGTTGCATAATATTGCAACATCATTGTATTGAGATGTAGGCTCATTAGGCCTAGGTGTTCCTAGCGTTATGGCAACCTGTAAACTTATTACACATATATATTTAGTAGGCCTAGGTTGCCATAACGCTAGAAACACCTGTGGCTTAAGTGTGCTAAGTACAATTTGTCGCGGAACTAGTAATGGACACAGTAAAGCAGTAGGCCTAAAATAATGTGAGAAAGGACAAACAGATTGACAAAAAATTACCTCAATTTTGTGACTTTCATGTAGTCTGTCAATAACTTCACTTTCAATGTTGCTTGAGATTCATCATATCCTGCCTCAACAAGTTTTTCAACTGCTTCAAAAGCTTCTTTTGGACCTCCAGCGTTACTCGCCATTTTCAGTTCTGCAAATTCCTTAAAAGTGTACGGCCTATGTTTATTTCTTGAGTTTCCTTGATTCGAACAAGACTCGACAATGAAACTCCGGCTCCAACTAATACCTGATGTTATACAGAATCTGCATTCGTTCATAACCCTGCATAATTTTCAAACCAATAATTAAATGTATAAATATTTTGCCCACAAATCTTCATTCAATTCGACTTCTTAATAATGTGTGTTACCAGGAGTAACAACTCCCTGGTGTTACATACTTCGAAAGCTTGTAAGTTTATATTTTCCTGTTGTAAATCAATACTAGGTATGTAATTGTTTGTGACTATAATACAAATGTACTTGCACCACTCCTCCCACTTTCTGGAAGAATACAAAAAATGAATACATAGGGTTTAAAAAAACGCTGGCCCTCTACTTTGAAGTAACCCCCCACTCGCCCCCACTCGTCCCCACTCCCCCCTCCCACCCCCCTCCCACTCCCCCACTCACCCACTCCCTAACTCTCCCCCATCTCCCCCCATCTCCCCCATTCTCCCCCACTCTCCCCAACTCTCCCCATTTCCCCCACTCTCCCCACTCTCCCCACTCTCCCCACTCTCCCCACTCTCCCCCAACTCTCCCCCAACTCTCTCCCCACTCTCCCCACTCTCCCCACTCCCCCCCCTTACTCTCTCTTTTTCTATTTACGGCCCTGTGTATATCAACTATACATTAAGGAATAGCTGTCATCATCTTCATATTTATTTCTCATGTCAACGGGATCTACAGATTACTTCAAATGGACGTGTACAGTCAATATTAGCTCTATTAAAAAACAAAACAATCATAGTATCAACAACAACAAAAGTTAATAAAACTCCGTCAGACATTAACCATTTTGCATTTTTCAATCCCATGTTTTAAATTGCATATTTCATGCAAATTTTGCGATGTATTACAGGGCGATCTTGGTATTTTCTAGTGTAATTCCTCTGTTTTGTTTATAATGTTTATCATAATTCTCTGAAGGGTTGCAGCAAACTCTAACCTAAATCCATGCCCCTAATAAAAGCATACAGAAATAGACTTTAGCATACCATAGCAAGGTTTAACGTCACGAAAGCATCCAGTGCCGCTGGACATTATATCAAGACGGCCACGTCCTTTGATAACCACTTGTGAACTCACTGGTTGCAGACCCATCGGGATACGAACCCGAGACGTTACCATAGTCCTAATAGGAAATAAGTTTAAAGAATTACAATGAAGATTTATGAACCTATCAAAAAATTACAATTCAAATAAACTGTACGTTTGAATGTTTTAGATTTGACTAACTACTAGCATGAGTGAATATTAAAATGTGCATTATTTAAGCAAAAGGAGCTCAGTCCATAGGCGACGGAACCGGGGGCACACTGGCACAGGGCACGTGCCCCCACTTTTCTCAAAAATTTAAAGAGTGCCCTTTTTCAGTGAGGAAAAGTTCCTATTTCCTGAAAGAATCATGCCCTTTTTCAGAAGGAAAAGTGCCTTATTTAGAGAAGGAACCTGCCCTTTTACACATTGAAAATCTTTTTCTTCAAAGATTATATCTGATCTTTGCATGAAAGAAAGTAACACAAATATCGCCCTAAAAAGACTAAAATTGTGACATTTCACGCGCTTCGTGGTCACACGCTATTTTCAATTTTCCCCTGAAGACAAAGTTGGAGCACAAGAGCCCTACACACTGGACTTGTTCATACTGAAAAGGCCTTTATCTGCGCCTACCTTTGTTTTACCAGCTATAACAACTTTTTAGAATAGGGCCTTTCTATAGTGTGCGAACCACCTCAAATTTCATTAATGGGGCATCTTTGAATTGGGCCATGCAAGGTAAAAATAACTATTTGGACCCAGGTCATTGCCATGAAATATACTGACGTGCCCTCTTCTATCTCCTTGGCAAAGATTAAAAGAATCCTTTACAGATAAAAAAAAAAAGTGGTATTTAGAATATGAAAATATATTCAAGTCCCCGTATCTTTTTATGGACAGATTGAATTAATATGTAACACAAACTGACAAACACCAAGCAAAATATCACAAATTTCACTTGTAGAGCGCCTTTGATTTGGGTTCTGCCGCTGACACGCTGAAGACTGTATATATACATATATACGTATATATACGTATATATACGTATATATATATATATATATATATATATATATATATATATATATATATATATATATATATATATATATATATATATATATATATATATATATATATATATATATATATATATATATATATATATATATATATATATATATATATATATATATATATATATATATATATATATATATATATATATATATATATATATATATATATATATATATATATATATATATATATATATATATATATATATATATATATATATATATATATATATATATATATATATATATATATATATATATATATATATATATATATATATATATATATATATATATATATATATATATATATATATATATATATATATATATATATATATATATATATATATATATATATATATATATATATATATATATATATATATATATATATATATATATATATATATATATATATATATATATATATGCGATCCACGCACCGAGAGGTCCATACAAGATGCCACAACCAAACTCACAGATGTTATGAAAAATATAAAAACATGGATGACTATGAATAAAATGAAACTGTATCAAGATAAGACTGAACTTTTGATAGTATCCTCACTAGCACACCAACAAAGTCTGTCTGATGTTCAGATCCATCTTGATGGTGTCACTCTTAGGCCATCATCTGTTCTTAAGATTCTTGGTGTGACATTTGATATTAAACTCAGCCATGATGCGCAGATAGCCAGTATCACACGTTCACTGAGGTTTCAGTTAAGAAACCTCACACTGATACGTAGATATCTTGATGAAAATGCAACTCATGCAGCAATTCGGGCCCTTATTCTTTCCAGGCTGGATTATTGTAATGCTTTACTGTATGGCACCACTACCAAAAATATTCATTCTCTTCAGCTTTTGCAAAACCAAGCAGCCAGACTTATTTTCCTGAAGCCTAAACATACCCATACGTCACCTCTCTTACATGAGCTACATTGGCTACCTGTTTCACAACGCATTCAGTTTAAGACTGCTGTCCTCTGCTTCAAGTCCCTTCATAATGACGCCCCTTCATACCTTTCTAATCTATTAAATGTCCGCTCATCATCCTATAATCTTAGATCTCAATCCAATTCTAGTACCATTTTATGTCAGCCCCGTCCCAGAACAAATTTAGGATCAAAAGGCTTCTCATTTACCGCCAAGTGCTGGAATCCCCTACCCCAACAAATTAGACTTGCCCCCTCCCTCAGTTCATTTAAAAGGCAATTGAAAACTCATTTGTACCCCCAGCCTAGTTTTTGGTAGTTTTCTTATTTTCTATTTGGTATGTTTCTTTGTTTGTTGTAATTATTTGTGTATGTTATTTAGTCAATCGCTTTGTCCCACATTATGTGAAAAGGCGCTACATAAATACATTTATTATTATTATTATTATTATTATTATTAGATATATTATATATATATGTATGTATATATATATATATATATATATATATATATATATATATATATATATATATATACATATATTATATATATATAAATATATAAATATATATATATATATATATATATATATATATATATATATATGTATATATATATATATATATATATATATATATATATATATATATATATATATATATATATATATATATATACACACACACACATATATATATATATACACACACACATATATATATATATATATATATATATATATATATATATATATATATATATATATATATATATATATATAGATATATAGATAGATATATATATATATATATATATATATATATATATATATATATATATATATATATATATATATATATATATATATATATATATATATATAATTTATTGAAAGAAATGTGATGTATAAACAGGAAAATGCCCCAAAATGCTTTTTTTTCTTTCTTCATATTTCTTCCTTTAACTTTTGACCTTGCTGCCTTGAAAATGTTTAAAAAGCCTTCTCCAGCTTGAAATTGGTATTTACCAATAATTAGTAAAGATAGAATCCTCTTTATTAGAATTATCTTCAACTTTTCCAAGAGAGATGACAGAGGGGTAAAAAGCAATGGATTTACATAAGAGAATAGAGACCATGTCCTATTCCTACATCACAAGAGTAACACAAAAATTTGCATATTTGCAAAAAATCTTAAAACAGCTGTAAAATGGGCAATTTTTAACCGATTTTAATGAAAGTTTTTGCTTTCTTTATGCTTTTTAGGGGATTTCAAATGATCTTAGCTATTTTTTCCTCTAACTGTCCATATACCTCTCATACAAAAAAAAAATAGCCGATTTTGATTATTTGTTTTGATGTTTTCATGTTTTTAATCTATTTTTATAGACTGATTGATTTTAAAGCAATTTAGCTCAGTAACGTTGCTGTATGTCCATATCAATCAGTTGTCATAATTCGTTGAATAAACGTGACTTTCCGATTTTACTGAGGATTTCTTTTGATCGCATATCATACTCACAATCAAGATCTAGGGCCTATTCCTGGAAAATGCACATACCGTATATTTGGCGTATTACTGTATTAAAGGCCCTTGTTCTACTAAGCGCCCACCAAACACTTTTTGACTAATAACTTAATTTATTTTATTAATTTGAAGACTTTAAATAAGTTTGTTACATTATTTGTTTATTTTGAGTCTGACGCTCACGATGTTTCTGTGGTGATTGTGGGGCTGGTGTAAAACCAGTTCACATGCACAATGCAGTTCGATCAGCATGTACGCGACCTCGAAGCATGTGCGCTTATTAGGAAGCAGCTTCGGGACAAAAAAGTGCAATTCTATTTTCGTAAGCGCTTATTACGTCGAATTCCGTAACTCTCAATTTTAACTAAAAATATGGAAGAAATTAAAATAATTGCAAAAAAGCTTTCTTCCAGAGGTGTCATATTTGCATTCCTCCAGTTTTTATCAACAATCTCGGAAAATAAAATGTTCATTTGAATAAATAGCAAATTATCCAAGTTGGAATAAATATATCTGCTGTTATAACAAGATCTGACTATACGTGTGGGCATGGTCCAGGATTTTATTGTCTGTCACAGTTTAGTCCCTATACTTTTTATTGTCTCTTATAAATACATTTTGACCTCTTAAAAGACTCCCAAATTGCTGTCTTGATCCACTCAGTGTAGTAGCATGATGCATTCATTTTCTTACTTTTTTACATATACTGCCAGTCTGCCTATAATTGTATTTCAAGACTTCAAGTATCTTTGTATTGAACCAGAGTGGGAAAATAGTTGGAGAATAAACACACCCACAATGCAATTGTTGTGCACTCATCACTCATGTCATCTAAGACAGTATGGTTAAATTACCCTCACACGTAAATACGCACAGCAGCGAATGATGATCTCTATTTTGTATGACCAAAATTAATAAACACAAAAGGGCCACGTTTTCTCCACGTTAAATCTACGTTTTATCTACCTACTGTGGTGTAGCAGTTATCATACCTTTCTACAGGCCACGAGGCCCTGGAAGTTGAAGTTGAAGCCTGGGTTTGGTAGACACGCCAGTGTACCACAACTGGTTATCAAAGGCTGTGGACATTGACTTGGTTGTCGATGTTATGTCTGTCCGTACGTCGTACCTGTGTTCTCGTCCGGGTCGTATTAAGCGTTTCGTGATAGCATTGTTACTATCATAAGCGAATACGCAGGCAACGACCCCGTCATTGTAATTGTGTGTTCACTCGTCGTCGTCGTCGCCACGTTAAAGGGAATAAAACTACTTAACTTGGTCTATGGACACGTAATTTTTATATTAGTTGCAATAGTATTGAAATCTTAGTAGATCAGTTTTTTTAATTTTGAAAAAAGGTTTGGGTTATCATCAAAGTTTTATTCGTTTTTTATTTATGTGAAATGTATAATGTATATGACTGGACAAACAGCTTAAAATCTTCGTGTATTTCTTAAATTTATTTATAAATGTTAATCAAATTCATGGGAAATTCTACACCTGTTAAAATTTGATTGCCGGAGTTTGATAATACAAAAAATGGTCAGATTTTGCTTCCTTTCAATGATTTATGATAGACATTTAAAAACAAATCATTTACAAACGAAAATACCAAGGTCCCCTTGTAATACATCAGGGCCCCGACACAGGTTTTATATTGGGAGGAGGAGGGGGAGCAGGGGACAGGGGGGGGGTGAGGCAAGACTGATGTTGTCAATTGACAATCAGACATGTGTTGGACAAAGAGCGTATGTAGCGTAGAGTCATAAATGAATTTTGGATGAGCGTAAGTGTTAACCCTGTGACAGGAACCTAATATTGATACAAGTTTAAATTGATTAGAAAAAAACAAAAAAACAGTCATAATAATCATGAAATGAAATATAACATATGTTGTAATTATCTTTTGAATAATTAACACAAATAGGGTTTATTTGAATATCATCGCTTCAAAAATTATTGGGGCCACACCCCCACCCCCTTCCTGCAAGGGGTGGGGCCTCCTTTTGTTCCATTATCTTTTAAAGTTGTGCGGTGATAGATTTTATCATTTTGCTTCCCCCCCCCTCCCCTCCATCCTCCCCCCTTCTTCACTTTCAGTGTGCAAATCCCGCTTATGTGACGATAGTTGCTATGGAAATAATTATTACACATTACTTTGTAAAGCTTGCTTACGAATGCAAGCATTTCATTTTTAGCTCGACATCCATTAAGGGATTTTGAGCTTAAGCGAGACTAGCCCAAAATCCAGATTTCGTTTGGATACGTTCGGATTTTGCAGCGTTTATTTAGCCCTAAGCGTTTATTCGACATTCTGCTGTGTTTAAACTTAAAAAGATCGATCCATGGATGCAACAATATAAATATCGTCTAGCACATATGCTAATCGAGCTTGACATACCATTTGGGATTTCAGCACTTGTATTTGATAGCTCGTTTGGGATATAACTTGGATTTAAAAACTATTAAAAGCTCAAGAATAACTTGAATAGGCTATTTAAACCATACAGCGCAATTAGTATATCTGGCGATAAAATCACCAAAGTGTAAATAACTCACTGATAAAAACATATTTCAAATCACACACATGACCACACACAATTCACAAGAATGTTTTTGTTTGCGTGCAGATGATAAACGACTGTAATAACTGATGCATAAAATGACTGTTATCTTAAAGGATTAGTTCAGGGGTCAAGTAAGTCTATCTTATATGAAAGAGGACTGAAAGAGGATATGAAAGAGGACTGAAAAAAATTAGTTATATTTTGTTATAACATTGCCACTTGCAGACTTGTAAGTGTATTTGTGGGATGCTATTATTGATTAATTGTAATTTCTTAATTGCGATTATTATTGTTTTGCTCAGAATAGCTAATATATTAGTAATATGAGGAAAATATGTCATTCTTCAAATCATGTCTTACTGCAAGGATGTAAAATCCATCTTGATTTTATATAACAGTAATTTGCTGTTAGATGATGATTTCAAATTCACTCAAAAGCAAACAGTGTTAATTTGCATCATATTGCTGTTAAGGCTTAAGTTTTTAGGCTTACTTGAAGAACAGTTTTCACACATTCAAGCGATACTAAAGCTTTAATACGCAGTGGGGCGAGTAGAGTCCTGGGGGCCATGGGGATTTTGGCCTGTGCAACAATTTTGGAACCACGGCGGCAAGGGGAGAAAGGAGGGAGGGGGAGGGGTGCGCATAACATTAGAATAAGGGGCAAAAGGTATCCTATTGAAATTATGCGGACGGGGGCAGAAAGTGCTGTTTTGAAAGTTGAGGGCGGGCCGGTCAGGAGGCGCCCTTTGAAATTTGTTTCAATTATTTTAGGCCATTCTTGAAGCTTGAAAACAAATAGAAATCCACTCACTCACAAATACTTTATAATACATAGAGGTTGTTCATACATTTAGTATTTATTGGAACACATTTAGGGGCACCGACACCGTGGGCCGTGGTTGGAGGGTACATGTCCCCAATAATTTTCTATGCAGCAATTCTCAAAAGAAGCCTTCACATATTTGCCCGGTGGGTAGTTGTCAACATTGGTCATGGCTCCCTAATCTCAAACCCATAGGTGAAATTTGCCTACCGAAAGTGGGGAAAGTCAAAAGTGTGTGTTTGAGGAGAAAAAAGGAGGGGGGTGGGGGGAAGTAACACAATCACATGATGATGATGATGGTGGTGGCGGTGATGGTGATGGTGGTGATGAGGATGGTGGCGATGATGATGATGATGATGATGATGGTGGTGGTGGTGGTGGCGGTGACGACGACGACGACGATGATGATGACGACGACGATGATGATGATGGTGGTGGTGATGGTGATGACGACGATGATGACTATGATGATGATGACGATGATGATGACGATGACGACGACGACGACGACGACGATGATGATGATGATGATGATGATGATGATGATGATGATGATGATGATGATGATGATGATGATGATGATGATGATGATGATGATGATGATGATGATGATGATGATGATGATGATGATGATGATGATGATGATGATGATGATGATGATGATGATGATGATGATGATGATGATGATGATGATGATGATGATGATGATGATGATGATGATGATGATGATGATGATGATGATGATGATGATGATGATGATGATGATGATGATGATGATGATGATGATGATGATGATGATGATGATGATGATGATGATGATGATGATGATGATGATGATGATATTGGCAACGACGATGATGATAATGAAGATGATGATGATGATGATGATGATGATGATGATGACGACGACGACGATGATGATGATGATGATGATGATGATGATGATGATGATGATGATGATGATGATGATGATGATGATGATGATGATGATGATGATGATGATGAAAAAATCGAATACAAATTCAAAGACGCCCGGAGTTAGTACTTTGAAATTGTGAACAGAATTAGAGCTAGCTATCCACTCAGGCGAACCATTCCACTCATTAGCAACTCTTTGCAAAAAGCTAAAACGCCGAATATCTATCCGTGAGAACTCTTTGCTCAGCTTCAAACTGTTACCACGTGTCACATGAGGATTAGCTGAAACATGCAAGAAATAACAGGAAGTCAAAGCATCACTGCCAGATAGGAATTTTAAAAACCTGAATCATATCGCCACGTACTCTTCTTAACTCAAGCTGGTCAAACCAAGAATTCGCAACCTAGATTCATAAGAGAGATTCCTTACTTCTGGAATAAGTCTAGTGCTTCTTTGCTGAGCCTGCTCCAAAATGAACTTATCCATCTCATGAAAGGGACTCCAAGCCTGAATAGCATACTCAATGTGAGGCCTGACTAACTGCTTATTCAAATTAAAGACAACCTCTCTACCAAGAAAACAAAATAAAAAAATTCTTCTAATCAAACCAAGCATCCTATTTGCCATTACAGCTGCTAAAGCACACTGTTTATAAGGTTTCAGATTACTAGTAATGACAAAACCTTAATCCATTTCTTGATCAACACAACAAAGATTTGAACCATTCATGCAGTAATCAAAACCCAAATTGCTCTGACCAAAATGAATAAGTTTGCATTTATCAACATTGAATGACATCTGCCACGTTTGGTACCAAGAAACTAACTTATCCAGATCATTTTGCAACAGTGAAAAATCTCTAGCATCATCAACAATCCTGTACAGCTTAGTGTCATCAGCAAATTTACAAATCCTGGAGCCAAGGGAAACATCAATATCAATAATGAAGATTAAGAAATGAAGCGGACCCAATACAGAACCCTGAGGAACACCACTTGTAACCTTCTTCCATAGAGATACTTCACCATTAACCAGAACTCTTTGTGACCTGTCAATTAACCAAGAATGTATCCAACTGGCACACTTTTCCTCCACACCAAGCGTAACATGAGCCTGCCTAACAGAACCTTATCAAATGCTTTTTAGAAATCTAAATAGATAGCACCCTTATGACCAGAATCAACTAGTTTAGTAACATAATCAAGAAATTCCAATAAATGTTTAGAAACAAGGCTCTTAGATAATAACCCATGCTGGGAACACTAGTAAGACTCACTGGCTTATAGTTACAGTATAGTTATTTGTGGTCACCTTTTTTAAAATTCACTTGGAACGACTCTGGCTGCAGACCCACCGGGATTCGAATACGGGAAGTGTGGATGATAGGACAAAGCACGAACCACCACACCACGGGGTCTGTAACATCAAAGCACTTTGAAAAGATAATTTTCAGGATGTATACCATCTTGACCGGGTGCTTTATTTAAAATCAAACCCGTCAACTTCTTTGACACAACATCAACTGAAAAATCAACATCTTTAACGGATACTGGAGAGTGCACATAGCATAGCACAGCATAGCATAGAGAGTGCACATAGCATAGCATATCAACGCTTAACGTCCTGAAAGCATCCAGAGCTAAACATTATATCAAGACGGCCACGGCCTTTGATAACCAGTTGTGAACTCACTGGTTGCAGATCTGCAGATACAGGGATTCGAAGCCGGGACGTGCGGGTGAGAGGACAAAACACTAACCACTACACCACTTACCATCTGGACCGGGTGCTTTATTTGAAATAAAACCCTTCAACTACTTAGACACAACATCAACTGAAAAATCAACATCCTTAATGGATACTGGAAAGTGCACACTAAGATACTCCACAACATCATCAGCAAGGGCCTCCTTAGTAAAAACAGATACAAAATAGTCATTCAAAACATCAGTTATATCCTTACCAATATTGATAGTAACACCATCATTACCCTGAAGGGGACCAACAAGCTACTTGCTTTTTTGCTTTGTGCGAACATAAGAGTGAAATGACTTAGGATTAATCTTAACATCTTTGGAAAAACACTTTTCAAAAAGCACTTTAGTATCTCTTATCAAACCCTTTGTGAACTTTTCATGATCCTTATACCTATCAAGCTCCGCAGGACACCCATTTTTTATAACAACGCCACAATTTCTTCTTTTACCGAACATCCCGTAAACCTTCCCATTTCTAGCAACAGTAATTTTTTACATATGAGGAATTTAAGAAGTATTACAATATCAATATATTACATTTTACTTATCATTTTGGTTTAATTACAGCTATTCCAAATCATTAGAAAAGCAACTTATCTGCTATAGTAACCCCTTCTGAAAATGAGGTTTTTTTTCTAAGCTTATTAGTATCACCAAAGTCACTCTTTAGGCTTACCCTAAGCTTCATTTAAAGTCCATCTCTCAAGTCCCTGCTAAAACTTACTGGGAACCTTTCTATCATATTGACGAGGATGAATGGAAGATTATTTTTTCAAATTGCTCATCTGTCGTTCGTGAAACTCGTGTTCATTACTTTCAATTTCGGTTTTTTAAATGTTTATCTTGCCACCAACTCCTATCTTAATGGCCTTTGTACCTTTTGTGATAACTATGTCGAGACTTTAGAGCATCTGTTTTAGTCTTGTGACTGTGTCAATAACTTCTGGAATGCTGTTACCCAAAAGTTTCACCCTTCCGCACTTGTTAATCACTTATCTTATCATATTGTTTCCTTCGGCTTTACAAGCAATGTTTCACTGTTTTATAACTACCTTATATTTCACACGAAGTATTTTATCTTCCTTTGTACTAGGTCCAGAAAAACTAGACCGTCACTACCTGCCTTCTGCAATTAGATTTCCAAAAAGCATTTAATAAGGTTCCATCGAGCAGGCTCATGATGAAAACAAGAACGCTCGGTGTGGAGGGAAAGTGTGCCAGTTGGATATATTCTTGGTTAGTTGACAGGTCACAACGAGTTGTTGTTAATGGTGAAGTATCTCCATGGAAGAAGGTTACAAGTGGTGTTCCTCAGGGTTCTGTATTGGGTCCGCTTCATTTCTTAATCTTCATTAATGATATTGATGTTTCCCTTGGCTCCAGGATTTGTAAATTTGCTAATGACACTAACCTGTTGATGATGCTATAAGGATTTTTTTACTGTTGCAAACTGATCTGGATAAGTTAGCTTCTTGGTCCCAAACGTGGCAGATGTATGCAAACTTATTCATTTTGGTCAAAGCAATTTGGCTTTTGATTACTGCATGAATTGTTCAAATCTTGGTTGTGTTGATCAAGAAAAGGATTAAGGTGTTGTCATTAATAGCAATCCGACAGCTGCAAGGGCAAATAAGATGCTTGGTTTGAATAAAAGATTTTTTTGTTTTCTTGGTAGAGAGGTTGGTCTTAATTTGTATAAGCAGTTAGTCAGGCCTCATATTGAGTATGCTATTCAGGTTTGGAGTCCCTTTCATGAGAAGGAAAAGTTCATTTTGGAGCAGGTTCAGCGAAGAGCCACTAGACTTATTTCCGAAGTAAGGAATCTCTCTTATGAATCTATAGGTTGCGAATTCTTGGTTTGACCACGCTTGAGTTGAGAAGAGTACGTGGCGATATGATTCAGGTTTTTACATTCCTATCTGGTAGCGATGCTTTGACTTCCTGTTATTTCTTGTATGTTTCAGCTAATCCTCATGTGACACTTGGTAACAGTTTGAAGTTGACCAAAGAGTTCTCACGGATAGATATTCGGAACTTTAGCTTTTCGCAAAGAGTTGTTAATAAGTGGAATGGTTTGTCTGAGTGGGTAGCTAGCTCTAATTCTCTTCACAATTTCAAAGCCAACATTGATAAGTTCTTTCAAGTTACTAACTCTGCCGCGTCTTTGATTTTTTGTGTGATGGTGGTGGTGTTAGTTTGGGCTTTTAATGGAGTGAATAACCCTTTTTAGCCCGTAATCTTGTTGTGTTATTTGATATTGATTTTAATCTCGACATTATTGCATCCAAAAACAGTGAAACCAAGCATCTGTATTAGCTGAAGCATCTTTTCCCTCACTTTGTATTTCCTGTATAATCTCTGTTGTTTTATAGAACCGTACACACTTTATTATATTGTGATTTGTTATACAAACTTATTAAAGTTGTAAAGCGAAGTGAGCACAGTCTGTATGTTTTAAACGTTACGTTTTTTTGTATATATATATATGAGAGAACAATAAAAACTCGCAAAAAAACCCCAAAAAACAAAACACACACAGAGTAAGATCCTGTCTTGAAGCAGGCTTCATAATTATTCATAGAGTAAGTAAATGATGCTGCAGTTTCACCACTGCTCAAAACTTGACATTTAAGAGGGTGAAAGCAAAATCGCCAAATCTCAGACCATGAAAATACTTAATTGATTTTACTCTGAAGGATAGCATTGTCCATAGTAGAATGTATCTCTTTGTACAACTTGGTATCATCCAATTTCAACATTACAATCTGATATGACATCTGGTAGATAATTGATATACACAAGAAAGAGAGTTGGGCCTGTAGAACTTTGCCTTGTGGTATACCTCCAATCTGAAAAAAGTTTCCTCCGACACGAACACGCTGTTTGCGATTGGTTAAAATATAAAAAAAATCAATCCATGCATAGCATATGATAGCAAGGTTTAACGTCCTGAAGGCAACAAGCATATCCCTGAAACTCCATAACTTTCAAGTTTAACAAGAAGCCTTTGATGAGCCTGAGACACCTTGTCAAATGCCTCCTAAACTCAATCTAAATTATATCAATACTTCCAACGTTGTTTAAAGATAAAGTCTAATCCTCAAAAATTTCAATGAGTTAATAGGCCTACACAAGATTTCCCAGCTGAGAAACCATATTTCACTGGATATATGTGGAGCATCATTATTATTCTAGTTTTGTTCCGAAGCAAAAGCTAAGTTGAAATCATAGTCAAGGAAATTTCCTGATTTATAAGGAAATGCAAGATTCCGATACTGACATTGTCAATCTGCAGACCAGGCTATTTGACTGTTGGCTGGAGAAATGGCTAGTTCCGAGAAGCTTAGGATTTCTCCAGAAAATCTATCAAACAGCTCAGATTTCGAGGAAAGATCGAGGGCTATTTTACCATGGGACAAGTTTTCACAGTGGCTGCACTGTATGTGTGTAGTGACATTCGATTTAGAACTGGGACAAGCCCTTGAGGTATGGAATATGTTCGTTGTTTTCATCTAGGGGGCTAGCCTAACAAGTAATTTGAAGAGGTTAGGCCTAGCTAATCAGATAACGTTATGCACTTGTCAGTTGTATGACTCACCCCTACTAGGCCTACAGTACTACCCCCGGCAATGTCAGTCAAGGGTGAGTCATTGACATATGAAATAGTGACTCACATGTGCGTCATAATACCAAATTGTCAGTCACCAGAGTGACTCTGGGATTCTGGAGGTCAGAGTCGATGTAACCACAGGTGTTCCTAGCGTTATGGCAACCTACATGCTTACTACATATAGGCCTATAAAGAAAGGTAGTTCTCTTTCTAGTGCGACTTTCGAATCATATATAAAAATTCCTTTTTTTTGACCACTCTCGAATCTTAATTACACCTTTTTACTCTACTCACATTTGCTGGAGACTCCCTTCTTCGTTTGTAAGCCACGGTATTTGCTATTAGTTTTTTTCCGATTAATGTACAAATGATGAATTTTCTACCCCATTACTGTCAAGACAGTCTAGATGCCCAACAATTTGCTGCAAACTAAAGAAACGTTGTGATGATGTTATGAAGAAGCAGCACTTCAGTAACAAACCTGGTAGGCCTATGTATCATTCATTACCAAATGAAAATTTATGCTGATAATTGGTCTGGGGAAAGGAAACATTGGTTTTATAAAATTCAGACATTCAATAGGGATGAAAGAGGGATTACATGTACAAAAGATTAAAGACATTATATTGGAGGATGTGTACTTCTTTTTCAAGGAGTTATCAAAAGAATTTGTATAAATATAGACCAGCAACATCTTGTACTAATTATTATTATTTAAAAAATGTAGGGCTACAAAGATAATCTCGTTTTTTATTGCTATATGGATATGCACAAAGGCAAACTAGCTGCTGGTCATCAATGGGCACATGGAAACGTAGCTGGGCTATGATAACAAGCCATTATTGATATGACATTAAATAATTTCTGCGGAAGTTTGTTAGATGTACTTACTAGGGCCCAAGATAATGATTTTAGAATATGTCATTTATGCAGGCAGGGAAAGTACACTTTTGGGGGAAATTTGTCTAATTTGACCAAATGTTTGGATGAGTATTATGAGATTATACCACCCCCATGCAGTTGGAGCCTTGTATAAAATGCATATCAAACTGAGTGCAGTAATAAAGGTCATAAAACTTCATAATTGAATTGTGTCGATTTAATTGATGATTTGGAACATGCTAACATAAGTTAAAATACAGCAAAATATAAACTATAAAGAAATTACTATATTATTAAGTAAATCTTCTCTGTAATTCACTGTATACTGTGGCAGTTGAAAATTAATCAACATCTTAAACCAAACTCTTGTCTGCACTTGTAATATTCTTAATGTCCTTATTCAAGGAAAGAATAGAACAAGTGCAAAGAGTTTCAGAAATATAAGATGACTGTACTATTTGGTAATTACAAAGAAGAGTTACTGAAGGAAATTTTGTATTTTTTTATGTTTTGAACATATTTACACTGTGGATAACATTACTATATGTATGATATATAAAGTAACCATGGTAACATGGGTATTCACAAGTTTTCAGTTTAGATTTAGATGGTGATTATTTATATTAACTGCCACAGTGTCAAGTGAATTTCAAAGAAGAGTTACCTAAATGTTTATTTCTTTAGATTTTGAAGACACTATTTCCACTTGGTAACCTATATGTAACTTGAAATTACAGAGAAGAGTTACCTAAAGGATAGATTTATTTCTTTAGATTTTGAAGAGACTATTTTAACTTGACATAACTATTGAAATTACAGAGAAGAGTTACTTAAAGGATATATTTATTTCTTTATATTTTAAAGAGACTATTTTAACTTGATGACATAACTATTGAAATTACAGAGAAGAGTTATTCAAAGGATATGTTTATTTCTTTATATATGGAAGAGACAATTTTAACTAGATGATATTGTCTTGAGATGTAGTATACATGGTACATGCTATTTAAAAGTTTACTACAAAGAAGTTAATATATGCAATTGTAAACACATTTGCATATATTCACTTTTTTGTCTCGCAGATAAAGAATATATAATTTATTGAGGGAAATGTTCTCCATAGCATGCATGAATTACTTTAGTTTTTACACTTGTGCTCACCCTGCTTACTATATACTCTTTCAAACAGTTACTTTCGGTAGTGAGAACAAAACCACTGCTCTTTGCCTAGCCCTTCTTCATCCCCATTCAACCCAATGCACTTGTAATGAAGCCATATGTCACACTTATCACAGCAGACACAATCAGTGGTACAGTTGTGACCACATTCTCTGCAAGGCCATTTTAGCGCTTTCTGCTTTTTTTTGTTTGCTTTTTCCTTTCCCCTTTTGACCTGGTGCCTTACTTTTCCCTCCCTTAGATTTGGAGGAGGAAGGTGGTGCATCTGAATTTGCTTCAATAACATATAGGCCTAAGCACATGGGCAGATGGGCAGAAAACCCTATGTCGGAAGGAGCTCTGAGCATTGGGGCAGAAAATGAAATGAGGGCACTTGTTTGACATTAATTAAAAAATGGACCCTTTTTCCATTTTTAAAAAAAGTTGGAGGGGTGGGGAGGAACGTTCCTCCTGGCTTCCTGTTCCTATACGCATATGGTTTAAGAATATATATATATATAGGCAGGATTTTTTTTCTGCACCCACTTTTCTTCAAATGTATACTTTGATTTATAGGTATAGATTTTTGTATCTTAACGTGAATTTATAATTCCCCCTTCCCCTTCTCTATACTTTTGATTCTTCCCCTACTTTAAGAGGGAAAATCCCGCTATTTGTTTTAGAATTAGGAGTCAGGACCAATGTTGGCAATTGCCCATTGGGCGAATAGGTAAAAGGCCTAGGCCTAATTTTGAATATTATTAGAGGCCATGCCCTTCCTACCACGGTCCCCACGACCCATGGAAAATATTACTTTTTAATTCATTCCAATAAATACTAAATGAATATTACATCTTCTGAGTACTGCGTGTATTTCTATTCGTTTTCAAACTTCAAGAATGACTTAGAATAATTTCTTAAAACTTTTAAAAGGGCACCTCCTGTTCTGGTCCACCTTCAACTCTCAAATGGACACCTCCTTCCCACCTTACTCTATGACATGGGAAAGTGGCCCTCTTTCCCCATTGATCCTGGTATCGTTGCCTATATAGCAAAGGATCAAAAGAAGGTGTGGAAAATAAAATGCATGCTCTAAAAATCATTTTGAAAAAGAGAATTACAAATATCTACGAGAGAAACAAAAATTCAAAATTACAATTTCCGACATTTTGGTTTGCAAAGTCATGCATAATTTCCTGACAGTCAAGTTTGCGGAAATATAATGACGTATACATCAAGGAGAATGTCATTAAGAAGTCATAATTCATAGTTACAAAAGGGCCAAGTCAATTATAAGTATAGGCCCACCAAAAAGAAATAAATAGGTCGTTCCTTTCCGTCCCTTGCTATCATAATGCATGACATTGTTAAATCATATGTTGAGCCCACCAAAAAAAGATAGGTAGAATGGGCCTTCATTTCTGTATTGGTAACATATATGAGCCTAGTATTAAAAAAAAGGATTGAATTGGTGTGTGCAGTAAACGACACCAACAATTGTAGGCTGTATCTACTACTCATTTAGTTAACAAGAAAGTCGAGTGTTACACTTAATGTGAGACAAATATATCTTAAAGTTCATAAATACTAACTAACAGTAAACAACAGAAAAATTTACCAGTTGGCAATTGCTCCTGAAGAATCCATTGCTCTCTTCGACTTCATATACACATTTAAAAGCTTGTGTTTGAATTGTCAACTTTCGACCAATTGGATCAAATTTCGTTTGTGTTCACCATAATGTCATCGTAATCCTGGTTCGTTCTTGTTAAAATAATACTGAAGTGCTGCTTCTTCATGACATCATCACAACGTTTCTTTAGTTTGCAGCAAATTGTTGGGCATCTAGACTGTCTTGACGGTAATGGGGTAGAAAATTCATCGTTTGTACATCTAATCGGAAAAAAACTAATAACAAATACCGTGGCATACAAACGAAGAAGGGAGTCTCCAGCAAATGTGAGTAGAGTAAACAAGTGTAATTAAGGTTCGCGAGTGGTCAAAAAAAGAAATTTTTATATACGGTTCGAAAGTCGCGTTAGAAAGAGAACTACCTTTCTTTATATACCGTATTTTCTCTAATAAAAGCCCCCCCTCTAATAAACGCCCCCCGTCATTTTTCATACTTTCAGGATGTAACAACGTACGTTAAACTTACTGAATGTGACTTGAAAAGGCTGTAAGTCGAACGTAACCAAGTAAAAAATATGCAAAGAGTATAATCTATGCACAATAATGCTGAAAACACAAAAATAGTAATTCCATAATATCCACATGTTTCTAAGTAATTTACTATATTTTCCGATCACCAACAACGCAAAGCCTTGTTATTGTTTGCGTTTCCTGTCGACCTACTTCCAGAATGAACAAACGTGGGCCGAAATGAATAACACGTGTCGATCAGGTTTATTCCGGATAGGCCTAGGCCTAGTAGTAAAAGTTTAAAGTGGATTACATAACAGTGAGTAACGATTTTAACAGTTGAAAGAGATGTACAGTAAAGAAAGTGCACATTAAAAAGGCAAATATTCCAGATTAGATAAAATGTTAAATGCTAAGGCAAACTTGAAGATATTTACAATCTTAAAGCAATAACCCGATCCTAATGTCCTGGGCTATCATACCCATCGTAGGCATCACTATCTGCCTCACTAGTATCACTGTCATCTGCCTCATCACTACTTTCTTACAAAGTCGTGGCGGCCGATGTACATGACTGATAGATGTTCTCTTCTTCTTCGATTTCTTCATTATCGAACCCCTCGAATGGGTCAGCATCATCATCATCATCATTGCCAAAAAGTTCATCTTCAGTTCCGTCAAGTGCATTAGAAATGCCACATTTTTTAAAGCTCTTCCTTATAATGTCAGGGGAGATGGTGTCCCGTGAATCCTTAATCCATTTCAGCAAGAGTTTTTTTTTCTGGAGCCTTTCTATTCCCATAGGTAGTTTTTTCTATGGGTTCACTGAAGAGCCATTCGTCATATGATTCTGCCAGTGTTGTCTTGAAGGGTTTATTCCATGATACATCTGCAGGTTGTATCTTCGATGTACACCCACCAGCAATCACTGCCATGTCAGAATTGTATGTTGTTCTGACAGCCTCCTTTATGTCGGCGGTGAGATGCGCCTTGAAGGAGTCCCAGACCAGGAGTCGGCGTTTTTGATTGTTTCGGAAACAAATTGTCTTTAGCCAGTGGTGCATTATTTCTTCATTGGCCCAACTTTTTTTCTGCGAACCACACATGTATACTTGGAGTCCAGCCGGGATTTCATCATTCTTGGGCCGTCTTACCCCTGGCAGAAGTACCAGTGGGGGAAGTTTGGTGCCATCTGCCATTGCCCCGAGCATAACTGTGACACGTTTCTTTTCATGTCCTGTGCTGGTTACTGAGACTTCTTTCCTCCCAGAATGATTAAGCGTCGACTTGCCAGGCATCTCCATCCAGACTGGCGTTTCGTCCATGTTGCCGATTTCCGAGTCTTCAAAGTTGTGTATCTTGCGCAGCCTGATCACATATTTTAGAAATTTGTCAATTCTGTCGTCACTTATTTCTCGTGCATGCTGAGAGATGTGTGTAGAACGTCGGAAGGTTATGTTATGACGCCTCTTGAAACGGGTGAACCATCCACATGAGGCTTTGAAACTTTGGTTCCCCCCTCGTTTGTGGAGACGGAGGGCTTCGAAACGGAGGGCTTTCCCAGTTACATGCACCCCAGCATCCCTGCGCTCATTAAACCAAGACAGGAGCTGCTTTTTGATGTCAGCGTACTTGACCTTTCTTCCTCCCCCTTGCAATCTCTTTGCATTCTTCTTGATGAGTTCTTTGAGTTTATCACTATTTTGGCACCACTCTCTAACTCGTTTCACGGTCCACATCAAATATTTTGTGGCGCATTATGCTTCCCATTCACCTCTGCATGGGCCACTACTTTCAGTTTAAATCCAATGGTATATGACTGCTTCCGTGGCATTTTGATACCAAGAAGTTAATTCTTTTAATTGTAAACTACGGTCATTGATAAAACTCCAGAGACAAATAATTGTACTTTTAAGTAATGAATTACAGTATAACTATAATCCAGTAATGATTATGCAAAATAAACACTGTTGTAACACTAATCTAGCGAGAAACAACGATTCTGCGAACCTGGAATAATTTCAGTCTGAAGTTTTATCAAATGACTCATATATAAACAAAACAACATTGTATTACTTAAAGTTTTCTAGGTTATCTGGGGCACGTGGTCAAAGGTGCGGTCTTTTAGGACTTCATTATTTTTTAAAGGGGTTATAGGGTTTCAATTGTGTGCAATTGAATTCTTTGGTTGTGACTGCTACAATACGCAGGAGAGATGAAAAAATGTTTTAACTAAAACATAACAAATGAAAGATGTATTCATCATTAATCATTTGATAAGTAAATGACTGTGACAATAGAGATACCACCAAACCCTTCGCAAAAATGCAATAAAAAGTGGTTTGGGTCAAATATAGTCCGCAAAAGTTATGTGTCAAATCGGCGCGATAACTTAACTAACTGAACGCGGCGAGGTTTAATATTTAAGTACAGTGACACACGTGTTTTGATTTTACAAAACTACGCACGGGGATGTTAGGAATATAGCATCGTGTTCAAACCAAGGTAAAGAAACCGAACCAATTTTAACACATCGGATAAATAGCGTTATTCGAGGATTTTGTAACCACAGACAAACGGCAACATTCACAGGTTGCAGGTGGCTTGGAAATCCCATGTACTTTATTTTTTTCTGCGAGTTCGCAAGGACTCATTTCTCGCTTGAAGAAACTAATGCCATAGGTCTAAAAAGAATTGCCGTTCTTTTGTAAGTTACATTTTTTTCTTCATACTTTACCCTTGAATAAACGCCCCCCTGTTTCGCAAATGCAATGCCCCGGGGGCGTTTATTAGAGAAAATACGGTATGTAGTAAGCATATAGGTTGCCATAATGCTAGGAACACCTGTGGAAGTAACTGTGTACGAGCTCTGTATGGTTTTGCCAAATTAGAGGGGAGACTTTATCATTACTGTTAATGGGATAATTTTTATGGATACTTGTGTCGCCTCCGCCAGTCAGCGAAAATTATTGGTACTCATATTCTTGAGGTCGGACATCCAGGAACGTTGTGGTGCATGGTGACGTAACAATGCTTTTTTGACAATCTAAAGCTTCAGTCAAAGGGGAAAACAAACAATCAGTTATCATTGCAGTCAATAGGAGAAAAACATATTTTTTGTCATTTTTCAACAAATACTGGACAGAATTTATTTTTCTTTACAAATTTTGTGTATTAGATAATAATTTCCAACATATGAATACCATTAATTTTCGCTGACTGGCTAAGGCGACACAAGTATTCATAAAAACATATCCCATTGACTGTAATGATAAAAGTGTTTCCTCCAACTTAGCAAAACCGTACTAAACCCATACACAGTTATTTCTCTCCGACCTCGACAATATATTGGAAGCTATTATCTAATACACATCATATTTGAAGAAAAATTAATTCTGTCCAGTTTTCGTTAAAAAATGACAAAAAATGTTTTTCTCCTATTGACTGCAATAATAACTGACTGTTTGTTTTCCCCTTTGACTGAAGTTTGAGATTAAGCTTGCACGGTGTACCGGTTTTGTAACTAAAACCGGATTTGTGAAACCAGTTTCAGTCTGATTCATATTTTTACGAAAAACCGGAAGTACCGAAATTAAGCAAATCACTACAAAAAAAATTGCAAAAAGATGGTCAAAATCTGTTTTATTTAGATGAAAAGAAAGTTCATGCTTTGTGTCAACATGTTTTTTTGTAGTATTTTTTGATATATTTATGAAAATAAGTGATATTGATGAAGATTCAATCAATAAATACGATTGAGAATGTTTGAAAGTAAATAGTCATAATGTACCTGCAGATAACAGGTTCGATGATGCTATGTATTTGCGTCTACCTTCTTTCCTGGGTAATATTTCCCTGACCACAACAAATTGACTCCTTTATAATCCCTTTATTTGAAGTCATGTCGATTCTCTCCTGAGTCATTTTGTCTTTTAAAATACTTGGGAATCTATTATAAATCCCGACAATTATATCACAAATCGCAAGCCAAGTATTACGAGACCTTTTACGAATTCACACCCAACCACGCCCTACTGTACTGACTGACCCTATGCATGGGGCTAGTACAAGTTATAACACATTATTCAAGGTGTATATGGGCTCCTGGAAACAAAGGAAACTTTGTGTGAATGACCTTAGATTTTCGTGTTGTCATAGTAACATGATTAACGAATGGTTTTCAGGGGTTGTCGTATCATTTTCAAAAAAATTTTTAGTTTGAATTCAGCAGCTTATGCTGGAAAAAACTAACTAAATTAACTCTCCTAACTAAAAAATCTTAAAAGGCATTAGGGAGGGATGTTTAAACATAAAACAAAATATGAACTGTTTTGTATAAATTATAATGGGTAATGCTAACCTCTTCCGCCGATTATGGAAGTTATACACGGTCAATTTGACTACACCACATGGTGGAAACTTAAATTTTGTCAAAAATAAAATAAAAAATTGGGACACACAAAATTCATTCTAATGAGGTCTTGCATCAAATTACATTAATTTCTTAAAATTATCACGCATGCATATATCCCCTGTTAGTAAACAAAACCCCAATTAAGCTTAGCCCAGGGTCCTGGGAGCTCTTATTTCGCAGCTCCATGGTAAGCCTGAGAAGGAAACTACCCGCGAAAATTGTTCCCCAGGTAGTACGTACTGAAATGCTTGCCATGTGGAATGTGTCCTGACATACTTTTAGAGCTATGAACGTTTAGGGATTTTAGTAAACGTGTACACCCAAAAAAAAAACGAGCATATATCGATTACATGTGTTTATTACAGTTAATTTTGGAAGTACACCAAAATTGCTCCAATTTACGATGCTAAGTAAAAATATTGCGCGACCAGTATGGCAAAAGTATTGACCCCATTGCCCAACTAGACACTGGAATTGTGCTTTTGAAATTGTGAAAAGTGCATTTCTACAGTATAAATCATCATTTTTATGGAAAATGTGCATGAAAATTTGGTTAAGAAAGAACAGACAAGTTCCTTCAGTGTCATGTAATCTTAACATTGTGTAACATTTTTTGGCGTACTCGCTAAAACTTTCAGTGAAAAACTTTGATTCTGTGATACCTTGGCGCCTCGCCAATTTCAAAACTACACCACCACCCCAGAAATACAGTTTATCAGTCCTCTTAAAATGGCTGCGATCTTTGTGAAGTATGCAGAATTTCAGCTCTGCTGAACTCTTTTTTTGTTCCTTTATTTTGCAATATTTGTTTTACCCTTGCAAAATTGATTTGACTCATCAGGTTAATGTTTACCACCGCCTGTTCCGGCCTCACTCTCTCCTCAAGGCTACCCAAAGGCACCTCTATCTACTTTGCTGAGGCGAAAGCCATCCTCCTAGCCTTAAACTTCATAGAACTCTCTATCCGCCCCCCATTTCATCATCTCCACTGAGGCTAAATCTGTCTTCACCGGCATCCTCAACATGCTCTGGCCCAATCCTCTCATTCTACAAATCCTAAACAAACTCCACACTCTCTCCTCCTGAGAAAAGAATATTATCGTTTCCTGGATTTTCAGCCATGTCGTCATCCCTGGCAACAAGAGAGCCGACAGAGCCACCAACAAAGCTCTGTCAAACATTGCCTCTTCTTTTCCTATTCCACACTCAGACCTCCCGTCTCTCCATCTCCAACTACATAAAAAAACCTGACAAAACTCCTGGAATCATGAAACCAGTAACAAACTCCACACCATCAAACCCAAAGTTGGGATCAACACCCCTCTGCACAGTTGCAACTGCATGGAAGACATCGTTGTCACCCGCAGCCGCCTCGGCCACTCCTCTTCTACTCACTCCTATCTCTTATCCGGCTCCCCTACCCCTCTCTGCCCCACTTGTAACACCGATCTCTCCATCAAGCATATTTTCGTAATCTGTCTCCTATACCAGAACTCCAGATCTCTTCTCTCCTCACTATCCTCAATCTTGGACCTTTTTGAAAACAATTCTTCAAAGTTCAAACATCAGCTTCCTCCGCAAAAACATCCTCTTTCACCACAATTAACTCCCCCTCTTCTCTCCCTTTCTACACCTAACCTTACATATCCCTTACTCGTCCATCTTTTCAGCTGAGGCAAATGCCTTTCTCCTCGCCCTCAACTTTATTGAGTACTCTCCGCTCAGCCAATTTGCCATTTTCTCCAACTCCAAGGCTGTTCTTCTTTACTTAATCTTAAATGGGATAACTTCTCATCCCACCTCCTCCTCCGGAAAGTCCTTTGCCCACCCTCTGCAGGAAAAGCATTCTTTTCTTCTGGATACCCAGCCATGTTGGCATCCCTGGCAATGACAGGGCTGATGCAGCCGCTAAGCCTGCCCTCAACCTCCCACATACCTCTTTTCCCAAAACCCTTTCTGACATCAAACCGCTTATCACTTCCTTTGTTCATGACCGCTGGCAAACCTCATGGGACTTCCATATTGATAACAAGCTCCACATCATCCAGCCCACCATTCCAATCAAACCCACCATCAACAACCTCTCTCGTGTCGACAACGTTCATATTGCCTGTCTTGGAATAGGTCACACCCACCTCACTCACTCCCACCTCCTTATTGGCTTCCCCCAAACTCACTGCAACAATTGTCATAACACCCTTACAGTCCATCACGTTCTTCTTGCTTGCCGCCTGTACAACCTTCCCAGAGCTTCCCTCACTCCCCACAACTTAATTGCAGATAAAATTATCTCTTTCCTTCATCATGCTTTCTTTTACAACCATGTTTAGTTCTCCTCTTCCACCCCACCTCTACTTTTTTTTTCTTCACCCATGCACCTCCTCTCTCGATCCCAGCTTTCTGACTCTTTGAACAGGTAATTCTCTCATTCTCCCCCTGTTTCCTTTCCTTCCTACCTCTAGAATGATCTGACCTCTCAGGCACAATTTGACTCTTGTCGTCTTGGTGCCGTTAAGCTCTCATTAAACAAACAAGCAAACAAACATATCCCTTTCATTTCACCAATTTTTCTTCTTCGTTTTTCCCTTCTGCTTTCCCCCCCTTTTCTCCCTTACAAACCTTCCAATTCCTCACTATCCTAACTCTTAAACATTAAATTTATTAACACCCTCTTGGCACAGTTGACTCTGACAGTCGTGTTGCCGTTAAACATCAACAAACCAAACGTAATGTTTACATGTACAGTAAATGTACTGATCGCCACAATTATGTACTGATCGCCACAATTAAAGAATTTTCACTGCATATTTTGTGCTCAATTTTACAGCTTGTAAAATAGGTCTTGACAGAGTGAGATCAAAACCTAATGTTTTGTTATTGTTAGTTTCAGCAGCCCGATCTAAGATTGATTGTGCAGGTAGTTGTGGGAAAAGAAGGGTTTTTCATACTTTAAAAAGTATTTGTTACAAGGGATTTTACTCTTAGAACACGTGTTATGAGCAGAAAACAATATATTGCAGGATGTTGATGTTATATGTTTGAGAAAAAAAACCTTGTTACATGGAACAGTGATATTTGAAAATCTTTGTTCCTGCTTAAAAAGCATTGTTTTCGGAACAGCGGGAATTTTGACCCCTGTAACATCACCGAAACAAACTTTTACTTCGAAGCTACCAAGTTAATTTCCTTACCTTGTTAGCACGAAAAGTTAGTCTTGCGCCAGACTGAAATGTTTTCATTTTGCATGGGCAAGTGACTCGTGATTTCTAGCCAATCGGCGACCAGTTTGTAAAGTATTATTTTTTGCGCAGGGAACACAAAGACAATCGTTCAAAATGCCTGGATAATCTGGGGGAACGCAAAGTTGAACAGTGAATATGCATGGAAATTTTCATGCTTTCAGGAAAAATTTGTGTGCAGAAATTTTCAGGAAATAACAATAAATTTACCTAAATTTCACCTGTTACAGTGTTAGGTTTCTGATGGACGAACTAGACATCAAACCTCATCACCCACCAGTCTGCATTCCGTGCAATAAGACACAAAGATTTTTGGCAAGAAACTTCTTTCTTTCTTTAGTGTGCGGCGGTGGGAAAAGTAGATGGCTGTACTTGGCATACTGGCAAGGAAATAAAATACCTACTTTGGTGTGTGAAAAACTATTGCGAGATTTGCAGCATTGGCAAACAGAACACACAACGACTTATTTACCTAAAATACCAATAAATCTTACAGACTGTACTAGGCCTATAAAACTAAATTACTTTGAAACTATCACACTAAAAGACAGTTTAGCTCCTTCTAGATTACCTTAGATGAACGATGCAATGACAGCCATTATGGAAGAGGTGACGTAGGCTTAAAATAATGTTTTCTTTGCTATTTATAGCTTTGTGTATTCCTGTATCATTGACTTGATATAAATTATGAATAGAATACTGTGAAGGACTAATGCTACTTTCAGCCAATCATGTTATTTTTAAAGTATAAGCAAGATTGGTCATTGCGGAAAGTACATGTATTGTAGAAGCAAAATATTAAAGAAGACTTAAGCTTATTGAGGTAACTCGCTGCATGGTCTCTTGACTGTAAGCTTGGCATATGAAAGCAAAGGCCTTGTTGTACCTTCGGAGTAGGTTTTACATGAAATGCACCCTGGGTCACCCATCATGTTGTGACGTCTGAATATGTTTTATCGACAAGGATTTTGCGTGACGAATGACAGTACAAACGAATGACAGTTCAAACGAATGACAGTGCAAACGAATGACAGTGCAAACGAATGACAGTGCAAACGACTGACAGTGCAAACGAATGACAGTGCAAACGAATGACAGTGCAAACGAATGACAGTGCAAAAGAATGACAGTGCAAACGAATGACAGTGCAAACGAATGACAGTGCAAACGAATGACAGTGCAAACGAATGACAGTGCAAACGAATGACAGTGCAAATGAATGACAGTGCAAACGAATGACAGTGCAAACGAATGACAGTGCAAACGAATGACAGTGCAATCGAATGACAGTGCAAACGAATGACAGTGCAAACGAATGACAGTGCAAACGAATGACAGTGCAAACGAATGACAGTGCAAACGATGACAGTGCAAACGAATGACAGTGCAAACGAATGACAGTGCAAACGAATGACAGTGCAAACGAATGACAGTGCAAACGAATGACAGTGCAAACGAATGACAGTGCAAACGAATGACAGTGCAAACGAATGACAGTGCAAACGAATGACACAGTTTTAGCAGAGATGGTAGCGTTCATTAAAAACTAATACCTGTGACTTAAATGCCGACCAGTAGCTGTTACACAATTGGTCAATGGTTCTTAGAAGACTGATAGCGGTAGTTGAACTAAGATTGTATACTATACTGCAGTGATGCATAGGCTACAGTACCTTACTACTTGGTAACGTAAAGAAGCAATGTGTGATGATGGCGTCTGTGTTTTCCCTTTGAATAATTTTTATGCATTTTTAAGGCTTCAAGTATTTTTTTAATGCGCGGCGGTGTGATTGCACCCAATTTGCTTCACATGCTCTGCCAGATCCATGGCCACGCGCAAGGCACACTCTCCAGCCTGGGTCCTCCATATTAAGGAGGCGATCCCGAATCAAATGACGATTATCACTGAGTACAATGATTATTTGCTTGAAATGTGTCAAAAATGTAATTTTCTTGAAGTTTTGGCTCTGTGGTCTTTTACAGTGAAATTCCTGCATAGAACTGAGTTTTCTAGGCTTAGCATTGTTATGCATATGTACTGTAAGTATACATTAGACAAGTTAGAGTCATTTAAACTCAACATCGCGTAACTTTTTTGTCCTATTCGCTACGGCTTTTCAAAGTTGTGTACAGATCTTGCATACTAGGCCTATGATATACCTCGCTGTAAAACATTTCAAAACTACGCCACCACAACCAGGAAGTTCTGAAATATCAGTCTTGAAATACAATTACAATAAGAATTGTCTTCATTATTTGGTATAGACCCTTCACTATCTTTCATGTAAGATTAATTAATCCTATATCAATTTAAATGAATCTGAATGTCACACATGATTGTTTAAAGTCATGCTTTCAGTCTCATTCATTTTGCAAAGTTTGCAACAAATTTTATCAAAATCGGTTACAAATTGGCCATTTTACAGTTTTTTAAAGATTTTTTTTCTTGCAATGTATTAACGGGACATCATCTCTTTGAACAAGGGAAGATAATTTTAATGAAGAGGATTTGATCTTTACCATACTAATCAATCTCGAGCTGGAGAAGGCATTTTGAACATTTTCAAGGTCTGAAATTAAGGGAAGAAATATAAAGAAAAACAAAAGCATTTTGAGGTGTTTTCCTGTTCACACATTACATTTTAAAAGAAAACATACTTTAATTACTCAAAACTACACATGCTGTTTTTAAAATTCAAAAACAAATAAACTCATAATTGAATGCTCTTTCCGGTACAAGGTTGAACAGAAAACGTTTACACCTGTCCATAGGTATATGGATGTGGTACTGTAGGTCCTAGAGGCATCGTTAGCCAGTTTTAAATCTATTAGAAACCTTCAAACAGGCTGTTTTGTTTGTTCTATGATGATAATTTAGATCTTTGTTGACTGAATTGATGTTTGTTTCACTAACAGATTCCAAGGATTCAGCTGCCAAGGATTCAGATGCCAAGGATTCAGCTGCCAAAGGATTCAATCCTCAATGATTTAACAAAGTCAAAATTTCTTTCTTTTTTTCTTTTTCTTTTCAGTTTGTTTACCCAAGCCATGTGAAACTCACAGACAAAGAGGTAAAGTATTAACATAAGTGAATTCAATATGTTTATGTTTGAAGTATACCTGCAAAAAAATTCATGAAAATGACTGGTCCAGAAATTCTGCTTTCCAAGAGTGATGTCTTGCAATCACCTTTTTTACGTTTGTTTATTTTTCAAATTTAAGTTCAATACACCATTTCCCTAAAAAAATTTTGTTTTTTAAAATTATCTTATCTAATAAGATATTATAAAATGTTATAAAATATATTATAAAAATCTTAAGTCCTTTAGAAGATACTTTTGATTAATTGGCATGGAATATTTTGAAGATCCATTGTTTTCACATTTGGCACAGTAGTTTAGTATAGGCTTAATGCTTACAGTACTTGCATGCATGGTGAAAGGTTGGAAAGCCATTATCATGTAAGCAATCTGTAGGCTTTATTTTCATATTCTGTGAATTCGTTCTTATTTTGATGACATAGTTTAATAGGTAACAGAAATAATTATATTGTCGGAAGTAGAAGTTATTGAGAAAATGAGAAGGTGGAAGCTGACATTTAAAGTATCTCTCATTTTGAACAAAAGAATTAGGAAGGTTCAGTTTTGATCAGATATTTGCAGAAGTTACAAAGAATATATTTGACCTTTGGCCTCTGACCCTTGACCTTAATCACTTAACTAACTTCTGAAATTTTAACATGATTGTGTAAACATATTATTTTTTCTGTAATGTTGGCTGAAAGAATACCTGAATGAAGTTGGAAATTGGCATTTGGGCTGATGTGTTTTTGCATCCTTAATTTCAACTTTATGTCTATTTGTGGCAGATTTCAGTTTGGTTCTTTAGGCACTAATTTACTATTCATGAATTACTAATGAACTTTCTGGGCTCTTCATCTCTTCTACAGAAAATGAATATATGTTACCTCTCCTTCCCAGATTCTAATTCAGGTAAGTTTTGAATAAGTGTAATTTTTTATCAAAAATTTATTAGATATTTGATCTGATCTACTAAGGATTGTTTGAAGTATGATGACTTATACTGTAGGAGTTGTTCTAATCAAGTTACCAATAAGTTTAGGTGCCTGGATATCTCATCACCCACATATACATATATGTGTGGGATGAGATATTGTAGTCACTTTGCTGTATAGACCTTTTCATATCGGAATCGGTATTTTCTGGAAATCTAAATTTAAATAATGTCACATGGCTGAAATTCACGTGACCATAATGGACCAATCAAATTCTGGAGGAACCCTGATCGTCTGCACAATTTACTAGCGTATGGGGTCAAGCTTATTAAAAACACAATTTCACACACTAATCAACAGTATATGCATACAGAAATAGCCACTTCTTCTTTATTCAGAGACTTGATTTGCAGCTTATTTGGTTAGGAAATTCCATACCAAAGTGAAAACTTTGTATAAATTGTGTTTAACTCAATTCACACATGTTTTTCGATACGCAAAATTTGACGTCTCATTTACAAATTACAAGCGATTTGCTGCCAAAAGTTTTCGATACTGCTTTCACATTTTGTGCTGTGAGGTCAACGGCACAATTTCATACCATTAGGCCCTCTGCACTGAACACCAACATTTTAAAAATGTGAATGATCTTGCCAATTTACGTCCTATTGTTGTGTCTAAATTGTGCACAAATGCCTTTAATGTTTCGTAAATGCTGAGGGAATGTGAACCCCAACGAACATTCAGTCTTCTGTTCACAAAAACAGCATTTTACGAGCACACTAACGCCTGCAACTCCATGTACTGTATTGACCGTACTGACTACTGTGTTATAAACGTAAGCGAGGCAAAATTTTAACTTCTACTAATCTTACCTGGTTATTACATATTCCTTAATTGCAACAGTCTGAAGGGAAGATTTCCTATCCTTGTGGAAATTGAAAAACATTCCCATAAGAAAACAAATATCCAGGCAGAGCAGTTGGAAGTTTGACACAAATTTAGATACTTTACGTTTGCATACAACAAAAAGCTTATACATTTTACATAACAAGCTTGTATGTGTGTGCACACGTACACTGACTTAATGTACTAGTACATACGTGCGCACAAGCTCATGAAGGTAATACACATGCATATTGTTGTTGTTTACAATTTTCCCTGCAGCTGATTGGTTGTTAGTAAAAGGAAAATTCCTCTAGCATTTGATTGGTTAAAGTACTCTGATAATTCATGTTCGGCTAAACTTGGTTTGAAAAGGTCTATAGGCAATGAACTGCCTGTACATCCTACGCTACATGGCCATCCCTTGATATTAGTGGTGGCTGGTGGGACCCACCAGGGGATCTTATATGATGACCTCATATTAGGGGTTAGGGGTCATAAGTTTTTGGAACGGGACAAAATTTGGTGATTTTTACGTATATGTCCATGTGTGTGCATGTACAGTATGCATATGCAACAATTAATTTTGTATTGCTTATAACTTAAAAAATGTAATACACATATGAACAGAAATTGGTGGACTAGTACCCCTGGCCTAGAACTTTTGTCTCAAAGGTTTTGGGTCACAAAGGTCAATGGTCAAAGGTCAAATAGGACAAGTTTTTGGTGATGGCTGTATCTTTTGATGAAATTACTTGGTATCTTTATAAATTGCATAGGTGGGTAGGCTTTAACATTCTAACAAAACCTTAAAATAATTGAAGGTCAAAGGTCATGGGTCAAAGGCTAAATAAGTGCTTTAAAGTACAAGACCTATACCAACCCTATGTTATACCATGACACTTTGGTACATGAATTCGTGTCTTGTATAGACTGGGTTCATAAGTTTAAAGGTCACAGAGCTGTTGACCTTTTTTTCACCATTTTCCCTATTGTTATGGAATAGTAAGGGTGAGCATGGATGGTGTCATACAGTAGGGTATGATAAGTGTGAACAATTTCATAAGTTATTTCAGTGATTAAGGTCAAGGGTCAGAGGCCAGAGGGCAAATTATGATTTTTAAAGGGTATAATTTTGTAGTAATTTGTGCAATTTTTGTACCACTTTAAATTCCAAAAGTGCAAGACCCAGACTTTTAGTGTGAGTACATTTGTCCAAGTACGAGTACATGGCCATGAGTACGAGTACAAGTCCATCAATTTTCATTTTGCCGAGTACGAGTACATGGCCGTAAGTACGAGTACAAAAAATTGTATTCCAGTAAAAGATCATGAGTACAAGCAACTACATGTGTAATCATTAACATTACATTTAGTTTGTTAAGTTTAGCAAAGTGCTGAATAAGTAATAATATAAAAAAAGAGAGTAATAATACAATATTAAAGATTAAGTACAATGTTAAAGATGATTAAGATTTGATGAATATGATAACGGTGCAAATGATGGTGATGTTGATGATGATGACGGTTGTCAATAATGACAACTATGGTGGTAATGGTGGTGGTGGTGGTGATGGTGATAATGATTACAAAGGCAAGTTCCCTAATTCAGTGTCACAATGATGATAGAAACAGGTAAGCATTTTCTGAGATTTTTGCACCATTTTTAACTCAAAGAGTACAAGACCTATACCAACCGTATGAGTACCATGATATCTTGGTACATGAGTTTGTGTCCCCTTAGACTCTGGGTCAAAAGGTCAAAGGTCTGTTTGTACTCCCATGGGCAGTACAATCCATCAACATGCCTAAAGAAAGATAGCCATGCCTGTCTCAACATCTGCTTGTACTCGAGCTCGCAGTGACCCTGTTAGCTCTTCCCCCACTATGCTGTACGCTTATGCTGTACGATGAGATCAGCAACTCTGTGGATTGCTTTCTTGTTAATGAAAGTAATAGCTTTAAAAGAAATGGGTTTTAGAAAAGTGTAGAAATTGTCCTATTAAAGCTAACAATAAGAATAAGTGCAAATATCAGATGGGTTATTTCAGTGTACCATTTTTTGAAAATCATATATATTGCCATTCTGCAAAGTTTCAAACACTTTCTGGAATGTTGATCTTATATTCAATTTTTAAAGTATGGTTCCATTGCATTCTATATGCTGCCTAAAAATTATACATGAGCAATCAAATTTGCAAGACACAAAATATGGTAAAGGATGGAATCAAGTTTAGTAGCATGCAGAAAAAATCAAGAAGCAGAAGGGAAATGATATCTTGTTAATGTCTCTTCCAAATCAATTTGAATGATAACGTGGATGAAGATGTTCATATTTTTTAACAAATTGACTTTTATTTTTGTTTATTGTGCTTACCCATTGTGGTAGCTATTGAATCAAATTTTGTATCCATATACACTATACATCTGTATTATTAGGTTAATATCTAGTAGTTTTTTTCAAAAACAGGATGCATATAACTTCCTGATTAATAGAGAAATTGGGATAAACTAATTGTCCTGAAATGGTTGCTGCTCCTGGTGGCATATATACGATAACCTATGATATGTTTGAGATGTGCATTGAGAAGATTTGCCCACCAAAAAAAGGTTTAAAAAGTTCCAGAATCATATTTTTCCATTGAAAGTATGGGTGGGGGAAAGTCACAAAATCACACTAAGATGCCAAAAACATCATCATAAGAATTATAGATGCAGAGAAAAAGTGTGTGTGTCTCTACACCCTTTGTTGTGCATGGTGGGCTCTTTCACCACAAGATAAAACACTTCCTATAAAAGGATAGCCTTATTATAATAGTAAATAATACTATTTGAAGAAATTTGATTGGGTTTGAGCAGATTGATATCAAATTTGTGTTCCTCATGCATGTGGCAGATTATACTTGATTCAGTAAGGTTTATAATGATGTGCATACAGACAGTGCCATGTGTGATTCACCCACTTTGACATGATTATAAGGCAAATTTCAGTTCACTTCTCCTGTAATCTACCTCTACAAACATCTCTCCACAGGCTGTATGGGAGATACACAATTCAATTTCAGGATACGACAGTCCTCTTGTAAATTACACCTGCACCCAGCATTCAGAAGGAGAGAGTACGACAGGAATAGCCCTGCTATGTTGCAGGTTTGTTGAGTTACTTCTCACATTAAATCAAAGCCATTACCCATGCAGAGGGAAGATGTATGTTTTCTGTGATTCTGAACATGTTACTAATGCGACGATGACGGTATGCAAGTTTCTACTCTGTACAAGAATGGGAAATACGCCTGATTGAAATGCTATTAAAAAAATGGGTCAACTTTTAGACTTACTTCGTGAGGTGTCGAATGTATAGTACAGTAGTTGTGTGATTGAGGGCAAAGTAATGAGTATTGACATAGCCCCCCCCCCCCCATCCCCTACGCTTAAACATATAAATAAGTAACTGTGAGAACAGTTTTCATTTGTTGAAGCACTCGCATCAAAGAAGTCATATGCAACCATTGTACGACCGATGCTGATGGGTTGCAGACTCCCTTAAATGGCTTACACAATATGTTGTGTTTACCAACACAGTACAGAGTTGTAATGAGGAAGACATTTTTGCTCTTGGTGTCATCAAGTGAAAAGGTATTCTGCTTATGTTCTATATATATATATTTTTCTGTTTTTTCCTTAGAGTGATCCAGCTCATTTTTACGGTTTTGTATATTTTAGACAAGTTAAGGATAAATCATCAAGAAGAGGCTACTTTCAAAAGGTTTGTACCATATGTTTGATTTGTAGAGTTTCAATTCTGATAATGAAATTATATCAATATTTGGGATGTTTGATTGTTATTGTAATGATGCAATGATTGTCTTGTAGTCTGCTCCAAACATTTCCAAAGAATGGATTAGAACAAGCTGTTGTTCTTTGATGGTCACCAGAATGCCAATTTGGTCTTGTGTATTTGTACTTCTCTTTCTCAATAAAGATAATGAAGTACCTTCCTTGCACATACTCAGTTTTTAGTTGCCGATTTGTGGCCCTTAATTTCAAATTAAAATGGTTATGATGAGAAAATGTGATATTTACTTTTCCAACAACAGTTTCATGTCTGTTAACATTCAGTTCTTCTGAATAGAAATTCCACCTTTCCTTTCAGTTGTAACAAACCTTTTTATCCCCTCGCCAACAAAGTTGGTGAAGAGGGGATATAGCATCTTTACTGCTCGTCCATTCATCCGTTCGTCTGTCCATCCAAATCTATTGTCCGTCCAAATCTATTGTCCGTCCAAATCTATTGTCCGTCTGGCCTTATGCATTCTTCAGCTGCTAGGGAACAACAGATCACTGCCCTTAGGAAAAGAATTCCAACTATTTATATGAAAATGAATTTATATAAAGGAGAACAAATGCATTCCAGACTTGAATAGCAGCAATTTGTTCTGGGATGAAAAAAAAGTTGAATAATAGAACTGACAACTGAATGGAATTGATAATAAAGTGTCTTGGAAATGAATAGGGGAAAAACAATAAGGTTTTGCTAGAATAGAGTGGAAACCTAATAGATTTATGATGAAGTCCCAAGTTAATCTGCAATGAGTTTTCATTTTGATTGGGTAGATAGAAAAGCCTTATTTGGTTTATAAGAGGGAAAAAGCTGAGCATGTTTCCATGGAAGTCAAATTTAAGTTAAAGTTAAGGCTGGGGAGGGGGTAGTCAGATAAACATCTGACCATAGTATACGCTATAGCCATTACATGACTGCGAATACTGGGTCAGACATCATCCTATGCATATAACGGTGGAAACCGCTACATTGACTCATCATAGTCGCGTCGCAGAATATTTGCGACGCACTCCTGTTTTGCGAAGATTTTCCAAGAAATTTATACTTTTTTACCTCATTCATTTTAACCTGAAAAAGTTAAGCTACATAACTAAAAAATCTTCTAGTATGTAACTCTTAATCTTAACAGCTTGGGCACATAAAAATACATTTGAATAACTATGTACTAAAACCCGTAAAAGGAAGAAACTTTCACCTACCTCAGTTGTTACCTTCTCACAATCGTGTGCGCCGAAGTGAATGTACGTAATTCTTTTAAATTCCATCAAACATCAGCCATGCCAGCGTGGTGTAAATGTTTAACACGTGTGTCCAGTTCGCTGGCGTTATATTTATTAGTACGCGTATCGGTGTTGTGCACCTTATAAAAAAAAAAAAAGGTTCCAAGAGCGTACGGTTGATTTGAAAGGAGTGAACAATATTGGCTTACATTTTTACCCATTTTTAATTATTTTATAATTACCAGCATGTTTTAATTACTTACAAGATTAACAGAAATAACAAGAGAAGTTAACTATATATTTTTATGTGCAGTAAGTACAGTAGTTAAAGTGTAACAGGTGACGTAAATAGACAGTGTAGTCGCGATTGACTGAAGGCGATTTCCAGGCTAAAACAGACAGGGCAGAGTCTCACTCTGTATTGCATGTAGTGCGTAGCATGTAGGGCATACAGAGGGAGATGTTATCTCACTAGGTAGGGGGGGGGAAGCTGTTGTGTAATGGAGTGAGTGGAGGTTATAGTGAGGGTTGCAATGATGAGTTGGTTAAGAGTATATTTGGTAGATAAGTGGATGGCAAAAGGTGGGAAGGGGTAGTAGGTGAATGGATTATGGTAGGTGAATGGGGGATGTTAGGTGAATGGGGATGGTAGGTGAACAGAGCATGTTGAGGAATAGAGGATGGCAGGTGAATGGAGGGTGGTAGATAAACGGAGGATGGCAAGGTGAAAGAGGGATGGTAGGTGAGTGGGCATGTTGAGTTGATAGAAGAGGGGGGATGGTAGGTGAGTGGGCATGTTGAGTTGATAGAAGCGAGGGGATGGGAGTTAGAGGAAAGAATGTTAGGTGGAAGATGGTAGAATGATTGGTAGATGTGGGAATAAGGATAAAGGTGGGATGGCATGGGGACAGGATGGGAAATGTGGGACAGGATGGGATGGCATGTGGGATGGTGGCATTTGGGACAGGGTACCGTAGAATGTGGGACAGGATGGTATGCCATATAGAACACAGTGGGATAGCATGTGGGAGAGTTTGGCGTTACATGTGAAACAAGGTACTGTCATAGCATTTATGACAGGCTGGGATTGCATGTGGGAGCTTAAGACTTGTTGAGAGCAATGTGATTTCCTATCTGTTTTCTTAAACTTTCCACCTAAACTTTTGTATCTTTTTCATTTTCCGGGATTTTCTCTTTGTGGATGGTTGACTGCTTTCGGTAAGATTGTTCCTTTTCATTTTTTCCCTCCCGTTGTGACCAGGCCTACACGCCCTTTTTGGTACTTGTACAGTGGTTCTTGTATAGTAGTTCAGCGACTTTTTTTTCTAGTTGCTTCTGGTCTCCCGGCCCTTGGTATTTTTTTTCTTTCAACATGACCAAATGTAGAGCTGTGACCCAAACCAACACGAATTTCTTCATCAACCTCCACAACCAAATCAAAGACCAACTCTCTAACTACACCTCCATCAATACTGATGGCTCCAAGAAAGTCGACAAGACAGCTGCTGTTGCCGTCATCCAAGACATCACTCTCAATAACAGGCTTCCCAACTACTCGTCCATCTTCTTGGCAGAGGCCAAGGCCATCCTGCTCACCCTTTAACATATTGAGTATTCCCCACTCAGCCATTTTGCCATCTTTTAGAATTCAAGTCTGTCCTTACTTCTTTGCTCAACCTGAAGTGGGATAGCTCCACAACCCACCTCCTCCCGATTACTCCTTTGCCCCCATCTGCAGGAAAAGTATTCTTTCTTTGAGATACCCAGCCATGTTGGCATCCCTGACAATGACAGAGCTGATTCAGCCACTAAGCTTTCCCTCAACCTCCCTCCAACCCTTTCCCACAACCCTTTCTGACAAACCTCATGGGACTCTCAAATTGATAACAAACTCCACAAATCCAGCCCACCGTTCCGACCAAACCCACCATCCACAATTTTTCCTGTATCGACAACGCCCACATTACCCGCCTTAAAATAGGTCACAACCACCTCACTCACTCCCACCTCCTTACTGGCTCCTTCCCACCCCTCTGCAACAAATGCCATTGTCCCCTTACAGTCCTCCTTGCCTGCCCCCTGTACAACCTCTCCAGAGCTTCCCTCACCCCCTCGAGCTCTTTCAGACCCCCTCCCCCTGCAGAATGAAATTACCTCCTTCCTTCATTATGCCTTTCTCTACAACATATTTAGTCCTCCTCTTCCTCTCCATTCTACCTACATTTACCCCTTTTTTTTACACCCCTGCACTTCCTCTTTCGATTCCTGCTTCCTGGCTTTTATCCCCCGTACTTCTCTCAGACTCCTATTTTTTTTCTTCCTACCTCTGGAATGATCTAACCTCTCAGGCACAATTTGACCCTTGCTGTTGTGGTGCCGTTAAGCCCTCATCAAACAAACAAGGTAGGATGTTATGGGAACAGAGTGTAATGACATGTGAGATGGTGAGATGTAATCTTGATTGCAGGTGTGATGGCATACAGGTCATGTTGTGGAATGGTATCTGGATTTCATGTATGATTTCCTGTAGGGTGGGATATAAGATAGCACATCATGCAGAACAGAGGGTGGGATGGCAGTTGTGACATAGGATAGAAAGCATGTTATTAGTGGCGAGAGGATTTGTATTGTGATGTCTTGTTTTTAATCAATTTTTAACAGGTGAAGTTTCTTCTTTTTTGCAGTCAGTTGTGTTGCTCTCCAGATTACCTTACATAAGTTTTTTCACTGAATTAGTTGAACTTGTAGCACCAGAGTATTTTGACAAAGGGGAGCAGCTAATAGAAGTGGGTAAGTGAAGGAAAACCATTTTTGAATTACTCTCATGAAGTACATCTATTATATTTAAAATCTCTTTATATATTGAATGTAAGTTCCCTTTCCTGCTATCCAATGAGTATTTAGTGTTTCCCTATTGCAGTATAAAATTGGATCACATAGATAATGCAGTTCACTGAATGTTGAAATATACAGTATAGTTTGTTCACTGAATGTTGAAATATACAGTATAGTTTGTTCACTGAATGTTGAAATATACAGTATAGTTTGCAGTTATGCAACAATCTAATTGTAAAGTCAGAATGGAGCAGATAATTTTAGCATGCTGAATGATTTAAGATATAAACATTTCAAATTAATTTTAATGTATTCTATTGAAATGTTTTATGTGTCATATCTGAGCTGATATAAAATGTGTGAGGATCTTCAAATTGATTTTCAAATACGACTGACTTCTCTGTCACGCTACTTCATTCTGTCTCCTCCATCCTGCTGTCCTTTTAGCTTACCCCCTTTGAGAGTTCACCACTTGTTTTTCACAATATACTGTAACCTCTCTAGTACTATTTTATATTTGCTGTCAAATAAATCAATTGATTTTGGTCCCATTTTCTGTTTCAGCTTGTCATGACATTGACCAATGGAATCTCCCTGTTCCTGGTGACAGTCTGAATCTTCCCATTATGGGCAGCGTTATACAAGTCAGAATACCATCTAAAGCAGACAAACTGCCCAACTTAAGTGGTGCAAAAGACTCTATAGAAGTAATTTGTTTTCCTTGTACCTTTTTATATATTTTTTTAAAGTTTGAAGTTTCAACAGCTAGTAAGTGACTGAAGTGTTTATGTAAGCGCAAGTCCCATAACATCTGAATTTTGATTTGAAAATCCCTCGGCTGTACCCATACTGTTTGTCTTCTCATTCACCCTTACTCTACCATTTTCAAACACAACTTTTCTAAAAATAAAATCGGGACTTGACCAAAGTATATTGGAGTAATCTTAATATCATTTTAAAGTACTCGATATTTCTTTCACAAAATGTAACTTTTTTATATGGGTCATATTACAGAATTTTGAGAAAAAGTAGCCTAAAAAAGGTTTTACTCAAAAATTGCTAAAAAATTGGCATATAGTGTTTTTATTTTCCTTTTAAATCTTACAATAAGTTAAAGATCACGTTTTTGCTTCAAAATCAAACAGGCAAATCCTAAGATATGATATTATTGATTTCTGATCTAATTTTGATAATCCCTATCTGTATTCTTTTGTTCTGGATAAATTTCTTTAAAATTTCATAAATTATGCCATTTTTGACCCGTTTTTTCCTTAAAAATTTGTGTACCAAAACCGTACATCGCATATGCTTTGTTGGACTGCTGTTCGAAAATGCTTGCAATTTCTTTCATTTGATATCAATTCAGGCTTACTCCCCCCTCCTTTCCTCCCTCTGTTTGGACCCTTTCCTATGATAATTAAATTTCACCACAGCATTTTCAATGACCATCTGGTGTAGTGGATATGGACATGGCCAGCATGCGAGCACACCAGGTTTGAGTCTAACAGTGACTAATGCGTTATAAATTTTCTGCTGCAGTTTTCAGGGGTCATTTGACTAAAATCATTTTTGGTGTTTTTTCATGTTTTCTTCCTTTCTAAAAATCCTAGATTAGCATCATTGGAAAGGAAATTTTATAGAGAATAAAAATATGTAACACAAATCTTTGTTTTCAATATTGACAAAAGTTATACTTGTGCAAAGTTTGCCCATTTGTTTACCAAATTTAGCCAAAATGTTCTTTGCATATTTTGTCCAAATTTCCTAATTTGTCTTTCATTACTCAAAAGATAAATATCTTAAGCTTCCATTCCAACCAAACTTGTAACTAAAGAAAATGAAAGGGAGGTTGTCAAAAATGCATATGAAAAAAAGTTTTGAAAATTGGGCTCGCATTTTTCAAAGCCTATGTAGAGTAAGGCTTAAGTATATAAGCTGTAATGTCATTGCTGCTCCAAGTGTTATGTTTCTGGCAGTGTTTTATGAATGGGTATGGTGTCTTTGTAATATTTGGTGAACGAAAATGGTTTGTAGTCTTATTTTGTTTCCATATCATGAGGTTGAATTTTTGTCTTAATTTTTTGTATAATTGCTTTTCTGTTTTTCCTGCAATTATAAATGTGTATATTGTTATGTTAACTACTACATACTGTACATATACAAAGCTGTTTGTATATAATTGTTGTGTTAAGTGTTCATTATTTATCTAATTGTCTTTCAAATTTGAATTATAAATTATTTTGGTGGTTTGTAATTTATAGAGCGATAAAGCTATATTTTATGGTTTTCTATCAAGGGTGTCTTTGGTAGGCATTAAGTGTAATTGAATAGAATTCTTATTAATTGATTATTTCATCCGGATCTAGTCTTTGTTTCTCATCAGCAAGTCCATCTAAATTGTGTTAACTTTTTTCATATATTTTAATGTTGTGTTTTGTACAAGAAATTGGTGGATATTTTATACAAAAATATTTACTGAACTCTATATGAGAATGTTAAGCACCTTGGTATTCCATAAATAGTCATGCTTTGGATATAAATGCAGAGAGTTCATGCTTGTGAAGCAATTCTTAAAAGCTTTACAAATATGCCATTGAAATAGAACACTCTAAAGGAGAGAGTATGGACATTCTTATTTATAAGCATATTGTGTTACATTGAACAATATATTTCTTCCTTGTTTGTGCTAACAGTTATGGAAGCACTTATTCTTGGGTTACATAGGCCTTTGGAAATTAAAACAAAAGAAAAAATGAATTTCATTATTTTGACAGTATTATGGAATTGAGATATGAATTAAGATTTTATCATTTGTTTTGATCATGAAACATTTTTCTCTGTATATTTGCAGTCTTTGGGATCTCCACAAACCCTGGTGCCTTCCCTTCATGAAGTAGAGACATTCATGTGCCTTCAGCCAGTCTTGCCACATTTACAGCTTCTCTGGGAGCTTGTTATCACAAATGAGGTATGTGTGACATGGATATTCTTTCTCTCATATATACAGGTCATCAAGTGGTAGATAAAAGTTTGTTCCTTATTTTGTAAACAAATTTTTGGCTCATTTTGGTAATTGTGACATCCTCTAATGTTTCTTCTTCCTGTTTATCAAGGTTTACATTTCTGATATTTTCTATAAGTTTTTAAAACATTAGTGCACAAGTTCTTGGTTACGGTTTTATTTCCTTGAAGTGGAAGTTGGGGCCCCTTATATTGTTTGATTGTACCATGTTCTTTGCTAATTACTATTAGCAGCGTGGAAAATAAATGTTAAAGTGGAGTGACTAAATTGTTTAATGTAGTACTTGATATATCCTAAATATCTATTAAATATAATATAATATAATATTGTATATGAGACCCACATGGTCTAGTGGTTATAGCATTCACCAGTGCTTCACAACTGGTTTATCAAATAGCTGTGAACATCTCTATGCAACCTTAGCTGTTGATAAAGGCAGACCCCTAGCTTTGCTGTTCACAGGGGTGGCCCGACCCACCCCTCCATGATCCCCCCTGCCCCCTGGGGGTCTGCTCTGCCCCTCATGAGAAAAAATGTATATATATTTTGTTTTATATATTTCTTTTTTAAACTTACATGTAATCTTAATAGGCCTCATAAATTAAATGCCTTACATGGATACAGAAAACAGAATAATAGTATAGTAAGCAATTGTCCTGTTTGGCTAATGACTGGCCCTTATCAGTCAGATTAACTCCATTTTGAGATGTAAGATTATAGCTAAAATCCCAGAGCTTCACCAGGGGATTGAGCCTTAAGACTGGACTCCACGCCGAAAAGACGCAGTGCTTTGAACTCGCATCAATGTGCCCCTCAACAAGTCTAGCACCCTGCCCCTTTTTAAATCAAGCCAGGAGTCTGAAGTGGATATGTAAAATACCCAAACTACCTACCATTAAACATGTGTATAATTTGATAGAAAATCCTAAAGAAATTTAATATTTGTTGAACAACATCTTTTTTGAAAATGTTGTTTATATGCTAGGGATAGCTTAATTTGCTCAGTCCTTTAACATGCTCTTTCAAAAAACTCTTGAAATTCCTTTTGATTGATTGATACACACTGAAGGGTCTTTGTATTTTCTTTTGATTAATTGCCTGCATGTAGTGAATGTATTTATAAACAATATTTATGGTAACTTTATTAGTTATTATTTCATAATGTTAATGAATATCATTTGAAAAAGGGGTGTTTTTTTGTTGAATTTGCTTTTAAAATAAAATTCATTTGTGAATTCCTCTTTTATATTCATAAATTCTTGATATATCTGTGTGAGTTGCATACTTTTTATCTTCCTCAGCCATTGGTTGTGATGGCTCCTTCCCCTGGTGTCTGCTGTGGCACTGTCCATGCGTTAATCAGCATGATCACACCCCTCAGGTATATGGCTGACTACAGGCCGTACTTCACCATACACGATAGTGAATTCAAAGAGTATACAACAAGAACACAAGCTCCGTAAGTTCTGTTTCATGTAAATGAATGAAATGCTACCATTCATCACAAACATATGTTTCTAACCTTTGAGTAAATTTGCAGAACCCATTAAAATTAAAGGAAATAAGTCATGCGTTATTTGTTAAGATTGGAATTCTTAATAGGCATACATGTATGATTTCCTGTGTAAGCAGATATAAACTAACCACTTGTTACTTAACCCTTGTTGGACCACACCTGGAATGGAGAACTGAGCTTCCCTCAATTTCAGTGTGACAAGTGTTAACTAAGAGCAAATCCAGGCCTATACAGCTGAACAAAGTGAAGTGTGTAACAAGTTTGTAACTTATTAGATTCTGATCTTTTAGCAGCTACTGTTGTGTTGTATTATAATGCAAGTATCTGTTGCTATAATTGTTTCAAATTAAATGCAAAAAAGCATTTAAGGGGGAAAAAGATTGAACATTGAAAAAGGTGACTTAAGCTAATGATTTCTGTTTAAGGTACATATATCCATTACAAGAAAGTAAACTAATGGTACCCATTTTATTGTTATCTCATATATCAGCACCTAAAATTCACTCCATCTATGCTTTTGAGCCTTCAAGTTATATCAGCTGCCCACGAAAGGAATTTGAATCATGTAAACATGTGATTATTGTTATAATCTAGGTTCTTTTAATGTTTAACCCACCAAAGTGTCATTACATACCAGTCAAATATTCAGGCAGCTAGAGATTAGTGCTAGGAACTATTTATGGAAAGTAATTTGACGTTTAAGAACATACTTTATTGCACACAATATCACTTTATTTTTGTGAGTAAAAATAGTATTGGTTGAAAGTGAAAGGTTATATTTGAGATTAGTTTCGATTTCTAAATATAGTCCAATGATAATGAATATGAATATTTTTAAGGAGCTATACAAAATGTGTGACTGCTGTGCTGAGTGACTTGTATAAAACTTATGGTGGATTGTGAATTATATTTGTATTTTATGTTCATTTTGTAAGTTATGTTTTCACCCGTTTGTCTGTTTGAATTTGGATTAAATTTGGTGTGTGGATTTGTTCCTGCTTAAGGACACAGTGATTAAAATTTGAGATATATTGGAAAAGGGAAGGGTGCAAATGGAGGGGTGGGGCCATGGTTTTGCATCTATTTGTCTGTTTGTTTATTTGTCATCAAGAAATCTCAAGAGCTGATGATTGGATTTGGATTACATTTGCTGTGTTGTTGTGTTACTGCTTAAGGAAGAAGTGATTGAAATTCGTGACATTGGAACAGGAGAATGGTGAAAATGGGCTTGGGGACATTTTGTCTGTCATCAAAATATCTCAAGATTCTCTTTCTGTACATTTAATGTCAGAAGTCTAAATGATAGTATCAAGAGAAGGAAGGTATTTTTGTGGCTACACGACAGGAATTTGTCTTTGTCTCTGCTTCAGGTAAACCATTGTACTGATGATGTTAAACATTATTGCCTTAATGAATGGTGAGGTAAAGGGGTATTTTTCTCAAAGAAGTCGAGGTGTTTTTTTTGTTTTTTTTGTGAATCCGACATTGCATATATCAGTTTTAAAGTGCTGTTCTTATCTTTCGGGACGTTGCATTATTGTTGTCGATATAGTCTTTAGTGATGAAACTTGTACTGCTATTAATGTTTATGCTCCTAATTTAGATAACACTGAGTTTTTTCAGGAGATGGGTGACATTGTTGTAAATTTTGATGGTAATGTATTATTGGGTGGAGATTTTAGCTTAATACTGATTGTTGATTTTGATCAATTAGGGAATAGACCTAGAACCCATTTTAATGCTAAATCTAAGGTGGTGCAGCTTATGAGTATGTATGATATAATTGTAGGTGTATTCCGGGAATTTTACCCAACCAGGTGCTCTTACACCTGGTCGTCCTGTTCAACCTCAAATGTCCACTGTAGGCTTGATTTTTATTTTTTGTCTCATGTAGCCTTTTGTCTAGGAGTACTGATATTGTCATTTTCCCAGGGCTTTTTTTGACCACAGTGCAGTTATTTTTCATTTAAGACCCTTTTTAACTTAGAAGTAGTGGCTTTTGGAAGCTTAACATCCTCTCCTTCGGGAGAACATCAATAAAATAAAGTGGGTAATATCTGGTACTATCGAGGCTCACAAGGTTTTTTCCAAAGTAACCCTAGTTAAATGTGGGATTTTCATAAATTCTGCATCCGTAAAAAATCCATTACATTGGCTAAAGAACGTAGAGGTCATGAACAAATTATTATGAACAATATTTCAATTCTTGAGTTGGAACTATCTAGCTCTTTTGATGATGCCACTAAAAAGAAATTAGTTGACGAGAAACGTTAGCTCGAAGATATTTTTGATAATAAGATTAAGGGTATTATTGTCAGATCGTGTGCTTGCTGGGTTGAAGACGGTAAAAATAATACTTAGCATTTTTTGAATTTAGCAAAACATAATTATGAGTATAGGACAATCAAAAAGCTGGTCCTAGATGATGGCACCATTATAACTAGTGATTCTGATATTTAAAAAAAATCAATGTATATTTTATGAAAAGATATACAGTTCGTCAGGTCCAACAAGGTGCCTTTTTTTAATTCTTTGCAACCTGATTATGAGGATAATGATGTTCTTTCTTGTGAGGGTATATTAACTTTAGATGGAACCTATAATGCTCTGAAGGATACGCCTGATAATAGAGTTCCCGGGTGTGATGGCTTGCCAGCCAAGTTCTATAACAAATTCTGGGATGACATTTGTATTTATGTATTGGCGTCCTTAAACTTTGCTTATTTTACCAGCAAGCTATCTGATGAGCAAGGCCGTGGCATTATTTCATTGCTACCTAAAGGTGACAAAGTCAGACCCAAATTATCTAACTGGTGCCCTATCTCCCTTCTCAACTCGGACTACAAAATTGCTGCCCGCAGCATGGCCAATAGAATTAAGAAAGTGTTACCTTCGATTATTAATAACAATCAGACAAGGCTTCATTAAAGGAAGGTATATTGGTGAGAACATTCGCCTGATACTAGACAGTACATTATACAAACCAAACTAATATTCCAGGTTTGCTCTTTTTACTAGATTTTGAAAAAGCTTTCAATTGTGTAGATTAAAATTTTATAATTTCTTGTTAGTCCTTTTTTGGTTTTGGGCGGGATTTTATACCCTCAATAGCAACTCTTCCACTTGTGTACGAAATAACTGGTTTTCTTCTGGTTTCTTCAATATTTATAGATGCGTGAGACAATTAAGGCTGTCCACTCAGTTCTTATTTGTTTCTTATATGTGCTGAAAATCTTGCCATAAAACTCAGGGCAATAGTACCTGGTCTAAGGATTTACAGTGATAATGACACTTCCATTTTCTGAGTCACCTAAGATCTTTGGAAAACTGTTGACTTATTCTTTATGACTTTGAGCAGGTTTCTGGGCTGAAGTTGAACTATTCTACATCATCATTGTTCCCCTGGGGTCCTTTTGAAGCAGGTATCTAATTTTGTGTATTCATGTTAGCATGGTATCAATGTGACTTATGGTCTGGTCACCGCTCTAGGCATTAATTTCACACATCAGCATACCGACCCTTTTTCTCTAAACTACCAGCCAAAATTATGACGTCAAGCAAATGCTTGGTCTTTGGGCAACTCGTGGTTTAACATTTTATGGTAAAGTTGTTCTTGTAAAATCTTTTGCTTTGTCCCAACTAGTTTTTGTATTATCGGTGCTCTTTAATCCACCGGGTATGTTTTTGCATGATCTGCAAGTTCTGTTTTTTAACTTTATCTGGGGTGGCACAAAGGTCAAGGTAAAGAGATCTGTCTCAATACAAAATACGCTTATCGCTGGGTGTCATCTTGAGTTCTTTTACTGATAGTATTAAAATTGCCTGGGTCGCTCGCTACGTAAATAGTCAGAATGGTAAATGGAAGAATTGTTTATTTTATTACTTGCATAATTTTGGTAAAAGTTCATATTCAGGTGTAGACCACATGATATAGATTCGTTTGTAAGCAATAAGTTTATAGGTGACTTGTTCTGCATGGAGTCAGCTCATGTTCAATTTGTGCATCTCCACTTATGATCAGATTCTTTGGAATAACCCTTTTTTAGGATTAACAATTCAACTGGATTTTTTTGTTAGAGCTTGTTTTAACAAGAGATTCGCTATGTTAGCTATCTCTTTAATGTCAGTGGTTTGCCGTATCCATATAATTATTTTAAAAGGATATACTCTGTGCATATCCCTTTCACTCTATACTTTCGTATGTTATCTGCTATTCCACAAAACATGTGCCGGGTTATTTCTGTCACCCCTTTTAGCGAGAGAAGGAGTTCAACTCAGCAAGAGGATATGCTCACTAAACTTGTACTTGTAGATAGGGTTTGTCATAATACTTATGCCATTCCTCTTAAAAAACATACCAATATGCCTACATGTTGTCAGAAGTGGCTTGATAATCCTTAATGATTTTGATATCAATCGCTGCTTCTCTACTCTAATGTACACCACCAAAGATTCTTAGATCCATTATTTTCAGTATCGTTTTATTCATCATATCTTAAGTGCAAATACTTTTCTGCGTAAGCTCCATATTGCCAAGAATGATAGCTGTACCTTCTTGGTGTAGAGGCACAGTTGTTCTGGGACTGTTTTTGGTTCTGATGCGATAGCATCAGAAATCTATGCGGTCATGATGGCGTATGTGTGTGTATGTATGTGTGTGTGTGTCTGTGACACTGAGCTCGTAAACACGGTATCTCAAAAATGGTAAAGTGAATTCATATCATATGAGGTACACAGATAGCCCATGGTCAGTATATGTGCCCTGTAGATTTTGGTGGTGATGTCATGCATATTAACAAGTAGACGGCGAGCTTTATGTAAAAAAGAAATTTAAATGCTCATATTTTAACAACAGCATATCTGTTTTGTTCATATTTGGTACAGTTATTTCAGCTAGTGTGTACATGTTCATGGTATAAAAATGTTGAATTTCATTAATATGCATAGTGGGCAGGGTTTCATATGATTTTGGTGAAAAGAGCTTGTAAACAGTTTCTCAAGAAGGATACAGTGGATTCATATCATATGTAGTACACAGATAGCCCATGGTCCGTAAATGTGCTCTATTGTTTTTGGTGATGTCATGCATTTTATTGAGTAGGCGGGGCATAATGTAAATTTCTTCAAATATGATACATGAGCAACCGTGTGTCTATTTTGCGTCATACTTGCTGTAATAATGTTGTTGATTATTATGCACATGCTAGTGTTGTCATAGGTATGTCTTTTTTATTGATCTGCGTGTTGGTCATGACTTATTAATAAATATTATGGAACAAATATTTCATGATATGCAATGACATTACAGTTAATACAAAACTTGCAAATCAATCAGCATATGAAAAGCATCGGAACCACAAAACCTTTTGGTTCTGGTTTCATTTAAACGTTCTGGGGAAAGATTTTCTCATCTACACCAAAAGAACAGTTTCGTCCCTCAATTAAAGATATCTTTTTCTGTGTCCCTACTAAAAGGCATAAGTGGATTAACTTCCTAATGGTATACGCTAAGTGTTTTATTTATACCTGTCGCTTACGTAACTGTAAGCCATACCTATATAAGCTCCAAAAGAATCCGAATTTGCCTCTATGTGTCCGAAAGTTTCACTCCGCACATTACGGACATACTTGTTTTATTTTTTGAATCTTGTTTCTCAGACCTCTATTTCCATTCTCCATAGCTTTTTGTTTGTCTTTCTCCAATTGTACAATCCTGCTATCTGCTGGTATTCGTTTAATCGTATCTACATCCATATCTATATATCAATATATATCTATATATCAATATATATATATATATCAATATATATATATATAGTTATATTGATATATATATATATTGATATATATATATATATATATATTTATTGATATATATATGTGTATATATATATATATATATATAATATATATATATATATATATATATATATATATATATATATATATATATATAAAGATAGATAGATAGATAGATAGATAGATAGATATATTGAGAGAAATATTCCTAGTCTCGCTCATGATTATAATAATTGTGATATGTGTATATATAGATAGATAGATAGATTTCTTTGTTTGTTTTGCCCGCAGGCCACCTATTATTCTTGGAGTGACCAATCCGTTCTTTGCAAAAACCCTTCAACACTGGCCTCATATAGTAAGGATAGGGGAGAGTATAACAGGTATTTAATGATATTATATACTTCACACAGATGTAATGGAATTGTTATCTTTATGCACCATCAAACATGCACCATCAAGTAGTCAAAGCTTGTAATCATCCACAATTATATAAATACTTGTCACAAGCTTTTTCATCACCTATATGATTTTCATCAACTTTATCACATTTATTTGGAAGTATTCAGGAATGTAAGGTAAGTTCCTGTAATAGGTGTACTCCTAGAGAAACTATCATTACTTTTGGTGTGTTTTATGAATTTGAACATAGAAAGTCTTTGAGAAGCTCCTATCATGTAAGACCTTTGAATGACAAAGGATTAGAATGATTGAAAATGGTGCTATTTCCTTACATAATTTACCATAGAGGTTGCTTTGTACAAACAAACTTTGCTCTTGCGTATGTCATTCATTCTTTATTTCTGGATAATTTCATTTTATAATGCCTAGTATACCCAAATCTAGACAACCAGGAAAAGTTGCTTCCTGAATACAGTTAAATTTCCATTTAAGGCTTTCCCTGCCATTCTTTGAACCAAAATAAAACTTGAAATTTTGTGATCCTCATTGCTTCGAAAAAACAACTTAATCAAAAAATTAAAAAAAGTTTTGAACTTGATTAGTTCATCACACTTAATGATGACTTTCACTGTTAGGTTGAATAATAAAAGATGTTCCAGCAAGTAAAATAAATCCTACATGTGCCATCTCTTCATGTTACCTCATTATAATCATTGATGACACTCACAGCGTCATCAGTATTTTGTATCAATTGTACCTGATAACTCCACATGTTGTTTCATGCTATATTGTACTACACTACATAAGAAGAAGTTAATGTTTAAAAGGTTGCATCTTCATGTTTTAAATGATCTCTTCTGATATTGAAAATTTATTTACACTGTACGTAGCTGTTATTCAAAAAGTTAAAAACGAATAGTTTAGTGGTCTCTTATATTGTCTATTGTGTACAAGCATTTTGAAATCTTTTCCCTTTCAGAAGGAGATATCAAATTTTAAATATGTGCAAATTTCTTTGATAGTGATCCTGTAGAAAGTCAACTGAAAAAAGTGATGTCACATACTCACTGTTCTAACAATTGTTGATGAATTTGATTAAAAATGGACAGATTTTTTAATAATGGCATTTTTTTGTAAGTTACTTCAAATTATAAACCACAGTTACTTTACTAGTCGCTGTTTTGTACTAAAATATTCAATTGTAGTCAGTTGCAAAATCACAACAAGTGCTGTATGGAAGTGAAGTCACTTTTAGTTTAATATCATTCACTTCTACACAGGTTTGATCATTAATATCTCCTTAATGGAATGAAATGTTAGAATCCTTGTTATGACCATTTATTGCCCTGCATTGTATGAGATGACCACTTTGCTTGTGCTTTTATATCACTAAGAGTGGACTATGTTACAACAGTTCCATGCTTGCATCAGTAGATGTGTGTGCTTATTTATCTTCTCTCAAACCTTATATAACGGAGAAAGCGTGTATTACTGTGGTACTGGGTTTCTTTTTCAAGCAATTTGTTAGTTTGAATGATTTACAGCAATTTTGTACAAGCTTTGGACTGGTGTTATATAATTACAGAAAATTCAACTGTAGCAATTTTCTGTTTTATTTTGCTGTAGATAAATCAAAAGCAAACAAGCCAAAGAAGCCTGGTAGCCTAAAGACTTTAGAATCAAAGCCAGGTAAAGGGCCAATTATCAATTTGTTTTCCCCCTCCTTTCTTTGTCTCCTTCGCCCTTCTTATTGCATGCATTAAAAGCTTGCTTAGTCTTGATTCCATCATACAGCTTCCCTAATGACACGAATTGTATCCACTGAATGTATTAGGTGATGGGATTATCAAAGCTGAGAAGCTACAAATTGTTCGTTGTAAATTGTTTGTTTATAAATTGTCACTCTAATTATATTTTCTTTACAAAATAAGCCCTTCAAAGGTGCACTGTTTCCCCACAGTTAATAATGTAGCAGCTGGTTTTGCACTCATAGCAATAGTAGTATTGTCTCTCTCTTTCAATTTGAATGTTTTGTCTTTCCACACTAACAAGCCAATCATGCGCTTACCATTATTTTCATGAAAGGTTCTGTAGAATACTAAAGTTGTTATTTAAAGATCTATGTATTTGTTGCATCAAGATTTGTTTGCATTCTTGTAAAATAGTAATAATTATAAACATAGCCAAGGCATATTTTTAATTTCACCAATAATTAACAATTTTTCCAAATGGTTGAAAATTTCAAGGAAAACCTTAGATGATTTCTATAAAAGCCTTTATTATCCCCTGCCAATGAAGTTGGTGAAGAATGGATATAGCATCTTTACCGTCTGTCCATCCATCCAGCTGTCCACATCTATTGTCCGTCCGTCCACATCTATTGTCAGTCTGTCCACATCTATTGTCCGTCCGTCCACATCTATTGTCCGTCCGTCCACATCTATTGTTTGTCCGTCCACATCTATTGTCCGTCAGTCCACATCTATTGTCCGTCCGGCCTCATGCATTGTTCAACTACTAAGGAACAAAACATTGCTGTCCTAGGAAAGGAATTCCAACTATTTTTATGGAAATTGTTTTTATATAAAGGAGAACAAATGCATTCCAGACTTCAATAGCAGCAATTAAAGGATTTGTTCAGGGATAAAAAAAACTTGAATAATAGAGTTGATGACTGAATGGAATTTATAATGAAGTGTCTTGAGAATGAATAGGGAAAAAGTCTTCACTTGAATAAAGAGGATCATAATAGACTTCTGATAAACTCCAAATTAAATGACAATGAATTTTCATTCTGATGTGGTAGATAGATAGATTAGCTCTGTCTGGTTTATAAGGGGGAAAAGTTGAACATGTTTATATTGGAAGTGTCAGATTTCAGTAAAGTTGGGGCGGCTGTAGTGCAATGGAGTGAGTGGAGGTTATAGTGAAGGTTGGAATGATGAGTTGGTTAAAAGTATATTTAGTAGATGAGTGGATGGCAAAAGGTGGTGGGTTAGTAGGTGAATGGATGATGGTAGGTGAATGGGGATGTTAGGTGAATAAAAGGTGGTAGGTGAATGGATCATGTTGAAGAATAGAGTATGGTAGGTGACTAGAGGATTAGAGATGAATGGATGATGGTAGGTGAATGGGGATGTTAGGTGAATGGGAGGTGGTAGGTGAATGGGTCATGTTGAAGAATAGAGTATGGTAGGTGACTAGGGGATTAGAGATGAATGGAAGATGGCAGGTGAGGGCTGGGGGGGGGGGGCGATAGGTGAATGGGGCATGTTGAGTTAATAGAAGTGAGAGGAATGGGAGTTAGAGGAAAGAATGTTGGGTGGAAGATGGTAGAATGATTGGTAGATGTAGGAATTAGGATGGCATGGGGGACAGGATGCAATGAAATGTGGGACAGGGTGGCATGGGGGACAGGATACCATGGAATGGGGGACAGGATACCATGGCGTATAGGACAGGGTGGGATAGCATGTGGGACAGGGTGGCATTGCATGTGAAACAAGGTAGAGTGTCTTGGCATTTGTGACAATTATGTTCTTGCACCTTGCATTATTAATTTATTCCTCTTGTCGTCTTGTTTTAAAGTGTTCTTATATATATATAATATATTTTGGAAGAAAGCTTAACGAAGACATTTTGCTTCTTGTGTTTATCCAGGTGTCTATACTCAGTACAAGCCATTCCTATCAAAAGACAAAACCATCATCAAGAGACTTGCAAAGGTAAGAATGATAGTTTGCTTCTGTTGTGGATATATTTTACCCTATCTTAAGTAAGTTACAGGTAACTCAGTTGGTAGAGTGCATGGCTGAGATGCTGGAATTCATGGGTTTGAGGCTCGCTCAAGTTTAGTCTCAGTTAATTAATTTTCTGTCACTTTAATGCAGACAGATTCGCTGAGCATCAAAGCGGAAGTATGTCATCTGCAGCTCTTGCTCCCCCATTCAGCTGTTGAGAGAAGTGACAATGGTTGAATGGCGCTCACTGTCCTTCAGAGGGAATGTAAAGCCATCTGTCCTAATGGTAGGAGACTCATGCCCTGCCTGGTTCTCTGAACACTTCTTGAAAAGTGTGCAGGTGCAGGATGTTAACCCAGTGTTCATCCACTATCCATTCTGGTAACCTCCTTGGGTCCACACTGAAACAAGTCAATGGTGACTTATGTGTGCTCTCTCTGGCATGTGCCTAAAAGTGTAAAACACTTAAAATAAGACAGTATATTTGACTAAGCACATGATGGTAGATTCAAATAGCCCAGTCTTTTTACTCACAAAGGTCTTTGTTTTTGCTAATTACCTTGACAAAATTGAGAGATTGATGATTTTGGCAGTGATGTTTGGATCTCTTTATATTTGTTGAGTTGGAAACATACTTGTCAAATTTTCTAACTTGTCAAAATGTTGGTTGGTAAACTTCACTTTGTCATGAAAATAACAGCATTCACTCTTTTGGTCTCACTCAGGGTATTCAGACACGACGGCCCTATGAAGTACAAGATGCCATGTTGAGAAGGTACCTCCTAGAACTCACCCAAAGCTTCATGTTTTCATTAGAGAGATATGTGACAAGTCTCATGCCATTGCAAAGAAACATCTCACCATGGAAGGTAAGATTGAAATAAAGAGATTTATGAAAAGTTATAACAAAGACTGAGTTGCTCCTAATGATTAATTTATCATACAATCATTTGAGAAAATAATTTTACTCACTGGTGTTCATCAGACAATCAAGAAAAAATAAATTGATTTTGAAAATTACCTTAATTCTTCATTTATTATTCAAAGTTTTTAAAAATAGGTTGTCATTTTTATGAAGCATGACTCACAAGAGATACTTAAACTACCATAGAATTGCACCACTTTTTAGGCCCAAAGGTTCTTCCTAATAAGCGCACATGCTTGGGGAACTGGTTCTATACTAGCCCCACAATATCCACCACAAAAAAAATCATGAGCGTCAAATAAGCAAAGAAAGTAACAAAATTTGAATATTTCAAGTCTTCAATAAATTAAGTTATCAGTCCAAAAATGATGGGTGTGCACTTAATAGAACAGGGGCGCTTAATATGTTGAATACAGTATGTTGTTACCTCTTCACAAGAAACCCACTGGTCTTTAGCTTCTTATAAACACATTTCAATGTTTTTCACCATCATATCCTCATATCAGATCTCAACCTTATTGAACTGAATTTGGCTGTTTTGATGTATATTTGTATTTTAAAACAAAGTGTATGCTATCAATTGTACCAAGAGCACCACTGATTGATTTACATCAGAATGAGTACCGTTGCAGGAACGTCTCTGCTTAGGAGGTAGGTGTATTGTATACACATGTGTACAAAGACTAGCGGAAAACGAAATTGCTGTGGACGTTCGAGTGCCATAAAATATCAAGTTATCATTTTATGAGTGATACACTATGGCATCAGTATATGCTGAGTACATCAACAAAGAGATAAGTTATCATTTTTAGACAAAACAATGATATATTTATTGATTCAATTTGTGTACGATTATGTATCCTTGTGTGTCCTTTCTTGCAGCATCCACCAAGGTTAAAGCAGTTTGATGTAGATGAGTTTCTGAAGACTGTGGAACATTCAGGTCCTCAACTGACATCAGGGCTCAAGGGTGACTGGGAGGGTCTGTACAGGTGAGTAATCCTGCCACAAGTGTATTATTCTTTCTTGGTACCAGGTAAACCTTTACAAAAGCTGTGGACCTTATTCTGTAAGCCACGCTCATGCCAGTTTATGTATTAAAGTATTATATGTAGCACATCTGTATTAGCAAATCTAATCTTAGCTGGTCATGATTTTATGCTAAAGGTGATGTTTAATTTGTTTTGTATGGCAGGCGGTTCTTCAAATCCTCTAACTTTCAGGGATGGTTCCAACACCGGCAGCAAGAGATAAACACCAAGCTACTCCTGCTACACCTGGACACACTGTGTAGAGCTGACCTCCAGAACTGGTGTAAAGACAAGCAGGAGGTAGAGATCGTAGACTTGGTGCTTAAGATCAGGGATAGAATGGTGAGTGAGATGGGATTTGCTGACAGAGTCTTTGTTTTGGAAAGTATCTCTTTCTGTAGTGCTCATGTAGATCTGTAGTAAAATCAGATTTATTACTGTAATATTAGTACCCTGTCAAATTTTCAGATACCGTAAAGTTGAAATGACAAGAATACTTAGATATTGTTATAAAGCCGCATTTATTTATCACATACTATAGGAAACTGTTAGAAATATCATAATTTATGAATATTGTTTGATCAAATAAAATTGTTGAAAATTAAAGTTTTGTTGGCAAGACCTGATGTATGAAATGCTTGAAAAAAGTTGCTTTAAATTTTGCCAAGATGTACAGACTACCTGTAAGGTGAAAAGTGAAGACATGATTCTGCGAGATACCATTATGATACACTTAAAAACTTGTACTTGCAGAAAGTCATCAAAGAACAAAATCTAGCTGTGAATCCAGAGATGATTCAGAAGCTACGCCAGGGCATAGAGGAAATCATCTGTACTTTACCAGAGGACTTGAGAGATGTCTTGAAGACGTGACACACAGCTGGAAGAAGATGCCATTATGCTCTCTCTCTCAGCAACGCTTGGGGAAGATTGACTGAAATCTGAGGTCGAATGAAAGTGAGGTTTGAAATGAAGATGGTGGGAAGAAAACAGTAATACTAGCATTTGTTGATTACATGAGTTCCATTATTTGTGTGGAAGTATTTTTAGAGCTCTGAGGAACAAAAGTGCTGTTTAAGACATTGTTAAAAGGCAGAGGTATTACTGTGGTGGTAACAGTACAAGCACCCAACTTTGTCTGAGAAGTCTGGTGTGACAATCCTCGCTCATCATACTGAATACTTGAAGCTTTGATATTTAAAGTGGTTCAGAGGATCATCTGCTGATATTAGTTGACCACTTTTAGAAACCTTTACTTGGTTTATAATTAGTTCAATTTGATTTGTGCAGCTGGTGTGATATAGATTTCAAAATATTTTTGAGATGAAGATGACGTGATTCTACTTACCATAATACCACCTTTTGTCTTCTAAAGTTTTGTGGGTGCAGATATTGAATTCATGATATGTGAAATTAAACTGAAAAACTTACTTAAATTTAAAGTGAAATTTGGGCATATACAAAACAAAATATCAAGTGGTTTATCTAGGGTGTTTTATATGGTGGAAGACGAATTGGACTAATGATATGCAAGCTTTCTAATAAATGCAAGCTACTGAAGCAATCATTCTAGAAATGACCCGAAAGTATTATTTAAGCAGTAAAAAAGTAACTTTTGAGTATAATTACAATAAAAACGAATCTTTGATTTTACAATTTATGATGCTAGTCCTTTCTACAGGCACCCATGACACGTGTCACATAACTTCAAAGTTGATTAGCTCTTTATCAGATTAAGATCTCTTTATGCCATCTTTCACCACATGTACGTAGTATTTTCCTTGTAAAATAATTGACCACTGAATGTTAAACTGGAATAGAATCCCAAAACCTTCCAACAAGTGGCTGCAAGGAACTATCATTCTTGTAATTGTTTAGCAGGTGACAATAATTTAAGGTGGTTCTAGGTGAGAGATTGTTTTTGTTTAAAAAGACACTTTAAGTTAAGAATTGAGTAAGAATGGATATGTGGGGAATTTGGGCATGTTTTCAGCTATTTTGATAAATGTTTCAATTTTTGGTGAGCATGCAAAGCTAAATGCAAACCCTTGTAAAGGTGATTTCATCCACCCAACTGTCCAGCTGTCCGTCCGGCCATCCACAGTTTTTCCTGAGATATCCTCAGAAATGTAGAAGTTTTTTGAGAATTTCTCAGAAAATGTTAAAGTTTCTTCAGAGTTCCTCAGGAAAAGTTAAAAGTTTTAACAGATATCCTCATGGAAAGCTATTAATAAAATGTTTGTTTTTCAGAGACACTTAAGACAGGTTGAAGACTAGTTTCCTAAAAAGTCTACAAAAAAAAACATTTGGTATTTCGTTATAAGAGTTAACTGTAAAGATGATATGATTTTCCAATATTCTGCAGAGATCCTAAAGTGTCTCTCTCATAGCACTGGAGGTTTAAAACCCTTAAAAATATTTGTGTACCAACAGGTGTATTAGGCATGATTATTAATCTTGGCCTTTATCATTGTGTTCATTTTCATAAAGTTTTTACAGTATATGAACTTATAAGGTGTTTATACTTTATAGTATGCTCAGTCAGAGAGTGTGGCAGGATGTGACTGCATATGGACATAGGAAGGGACACCATGTGGTACATGGATGGGGGCCATAAGATAGAATATATATCATGTGGGCCATTCTCTGGCCGGTCACTCATGTAACATAACAGAGAATGGTCCCAGTGGACCCCAGGGGTCTCCCAGGCTTCCACTGGGGCCATTCTCTGGCTGGTCACACTCGTAACTTAACAGGGAATGGCCATTGTGGTATGCACCAAGGGCTATATCAGGCATGATTATTTGACTCTGCCTTTATGCCATGTGGGAAATATGATGGAATGCCATGTGGGACAAGGAATGGGATGTCATGTGGGACATGAGGTGGGATGCCATGTGGGACATAGGATGCCATGTGGGACTTAATGTGATGCCATTTTTATAATTGAGTGGGTCATATGATATGGGTGTCAGCTTGCATGGGCATGAGAACCACGAAGGTATCTACTGTTCTAGTTAATCCTACGATGCTGAAAGGTTTGAAATGTAAAAGTAGATTATTATCGCGAGTCGTGAGAAGTCTTCATCAACTCTTTAAGACTGAGAAATATACAATCCTCCTTTTATCATAAATTGTAAAATGCATGCAGACTGCTTCATTTTGACAAGAGTCTTGACCATAAATTTAGCATTCATTATCAAATTACTTGATAAAGCATAACCAGTATTACATCACTTGCAGAAGCCTTTGTATTAAAGATTATGTAGGGATAATTGTAAAGAATTTTTCTTAACATAAAGTGCTAGAGTAGAAAAGATTAAATGAAGACAATGATTTAAACGATGGTGTGTTTAAAAGATTTACCATATTGAATTGACTCTTCAATTGTTCATGCACAAAGGCTTCATTATAAAAATTAGGTCTTTACTTTGGCATCATAAATTCTCAGTCACTGATTTTACTGTGTATTAATACTAAACGTTTTGAAGACGTGTGAAATGAATTCGCCTAGTTTTCCTTGCCATTTCATGTGAATTTGGCTTGAGAATCTGTGATCTCAGCAATCTTAAAAATATAAATAGAGCTTGGTATGATTCGTTTTGTTTTTTCTAGAGCACAATTTTGTAATTAAGCTACTTTTTGGAAATACATCCAGTACTGTTTTACTGCAGGGTATTTCATGAGCTTTTAGCATAAAAGCAGATACTTTGAATTGTTCCTCTCTGAGCTTTAATAGCTGCAACATAAAAGTTAGAGATGTATAGTGGAATGCAGATCAATTATTGGTGCAGTCAGAAAAGCTGCCAGTATCACTTACACAGAAGACCTTTACTATTGTTGGTGTTACATACATTCAGTACTCCTCAGTTAAGCACCACACAATGTTTGTGTTACCTCATACATTAAAGATACAAAAGACCAGTTAGCTGTATCACGTTTTGAGAGAAGACGACTAGAACATTCCTTTACATGAAGGAAGGCATGCACCCATCAGATATTACACAGATAACTCAGGTCTGTTTTCTTCTAGTCATACGGAGAGGGGTATGGTAGAACTGATATAACAGGCACTTCAGTCATTCTTGCAAGAAATTGGTTAACAGCAATTTTTGGCATTGAACAACAATCATGACTTTTTTTGAACAAGTTTTTTTGGAAGATTTATAATTTTGTGTGCTTATTTGTTTGTCTACATTGTATTCATTTTACCAGCCGTTTATGTTTTGGGGCATTTTAAAAGGAATACACTATTTTGTATCAAAATTTCTTTGAGTTATCTAGGTTTACGTGAGCCTCATTTTAAGGTTAAGGACACTTTATGTTTAGTTTGTCAATGCTTCTATTATGTGGTATGGTTTGGGATTTTGGGTGTTTTACATAAAAGCTTTCCATTAAAAAAGATTTTGAGATAAAATCTTTTTGAATAAAAAGTGTATATTTTTTGATGACACATGCATGCATGTCAATGTGAACATATGCAAAGCACAGATGGCAAAAGCTGGAAACTGGTGATATCTTTTCCTGTCATACAAATATGGTTTAACATATTCACTAATTTTACTTATGGTGAAATTATTACATAATATTGAAGTACAAATTTCATCTTTGGATGAAAAAGAAAAGTCTTTTCAATATGAGTTCATGTTTTATTCAATCAGAACATGCAACTCACTTTCTAATATACTTACTGTGTAAGTGTAAGAAAAAGGAAGGGAGTGTATCAGATTGATATGCCACTGACTGGAATTGATCAGTGCCATTTTTCAAGAAGTATATATTTGGCATATAGCTGTTTATCTGTAAAACTAGCTTTCAGAGAATCCACTGGAAAGGTTTGGAAAAGCTCTGTCTGAATTTCTAAAAGTTGTTTAAATAATGGACTACATTTATGGAGGGAAAATCAAATTAGATTTACAGGGAAATTAGGTTGTTGCAAATCATAAACAAATTTTATTCGTTTGAAAGTGTAGATAAAATAAGCCTTATTTTTTGTCAGTGGAAAACGAAGACTAGTAGCTGCATTTCTTTATGAAATCTTTGCTAAGGGAATTGAAGTCATTTAAACTTCTTTGTAAGCATGGAAATTTCACACTCAATCACTGCTCCCTTTTCCTCAAGTGGAGCTTGAGGCCTTTAGCACAGAGATCCATCTTTTCCTGTCTTGTGCCACTTCACTGACTTGGTTCCAGCTCCCCCATACGAGCATCTCTCTCCTTCACTTCCATTCGCCTCCAAGATGTTTTTGGCCTCTTTTTCTTTGGCCATTGGTGTCCAGAACAAAGCTACCCTTGAATTATTGGTGGCATTTCAAGGAAAAAGTCAAATTTCTTTCCATCTTTTCTCATGAATTGTTATGCTTGTCGGTACCATCTTTGTCTTTCTATACAAGTCATTATTTGAAATTACTGTCGGCCATCGGACTTATAATATTTTATGTAGGCAGTTACGTTGAAATGTATCTACTTTGTTATTGTCACCCTCATTCATTCTCCATGTGCATGATCTGTATAGAAGCACAGACAACATTTGTTTGAAATATTTTTAATTTTGTCCTTAAGCTATACTTGCTAGATTTCCAAATGTTGTTTAAGGTGAAGAAAGTATTTCTAGCCTTGCCTTTTCTTCTCCTTATGTCAATCAGTGTTCCGCCATCTTTCGTCAGGGTAGCTCCTAAGTATGTGAATTCATTAACGTCGTGCACCTCTTTTCCATTTACTGAAAAAGCATCTTGCCCTCTAGCATTAATTCTCATCACCTTTGTCTTGCTATTATTCATTGATAGCCTGACATATCCTGCATTGGTTTGAAGTCGTGAAGTTTTGTCTTGTAAATGATCCCTATGCTTGGCAATAAGGCTATGATGTCATCGGCGTAATCTAAATCTTCCAGTAGCATGCAGAAGTTCCACCTAATGCCATTCCTGTGATCATTGACAGTACATAGCATTACCCAGTCGAGTGCAATGATGAACAAGAAGCCTGACATGGGACATCCTTGCTTCACACCTGTTGCTACATCAAACCAATTTAATATTACACCTTCATACAGGACTGTGGATTTACTTCCATCATACCACTGCTTTATAATGTTGGTAATCTTTTGTGGTACACCATAGTGGCTAGATATATCCCACAGCTTTGCTCTGTCAATACTGTCAATGGCCTTTTTAAAGTCAATAAAATTGATGTATATTAAAGCTAGATTGCCATTCTATACACTGTTCTAAAATGTTTCTGAGGATGAATATCTGTTCACTAGTGCCCCTTCCTTGCCTGAACCCTGCTTGCTACGGTCTAAGTATCCTGTCAACTGCATCCTTCATTTTGTTAATAATGATGCATCCCATGATCTTGCTAGCTGTTGGTAGTAATGAGATGCCTCTGGAATTATCACATATCGTAAGATCACCCTTTGGTGTTTATGGTAATTAGGCGTTTCCTGGTCATTTGGCACTGTTTCCCCTGACCATATTTGATTAAACAAACTGTAGTTCATTCAATGCTGCTACATCAATGACCTTCCTCATTTCAGCTACAATGTTATGTACACCTGCAGCTTTGTTGTTGGAAATTAAAGAGGTTACATATGTTCTCATGAACTTATCAAATTGAGTATGTTCATATTGCTAACATAGTATATTGCACAACTCAAGTATCTTCATGTTCATATGTAATTTGTTAGGTGAACAATTTAAACAATATCTATTGGTAGATGATACACAACTTTCCTTTAGCTGGCTAAAGGAAATTAAAAAGTAACATTTACCACATAATGGTTGTACAAAGGAAAGTCTTGCGTTGTTGTATATATCCATAATTTTGTCTGTGTACTTAGCACACAGACAGTATTCATTGTTAAGATACTGCTTTGAATGTAAAACACATGTCAAGTCTCGTATGGAAATATTCTTTTCATCAATCTCTGGTAGACAACACATGCAGTATAATCTTGCCTGCACTGATTTAAATGTTTTCTTTGGAAAGATGACTTTTAGTTCTATCAGACCCTAGCCTGCCACCAAACACTTAAAACTTCCTAATTGCTGCAATTTTCCCTACACTGCTTTTCACCTAACTTGCTTCCAAACCTTGCTCAACCTAACCTGTTGTCAACCCTGGCCCTGTTGTTAACCCTGGCCCTGTTGTCAGCCCTGGCCCTGTTGTCAGCCCTGGCCCTGTTGTCAGCCCTGACCCTGTTGTCAGCCCTGACCCTTTTGTCAACCCTGGCCCTGCTGCCAACCCTGGCCCTGCTGCCAACCCTGGCCCTGCTGCCCAACCCTTGGCCCTGCTGCCCAACCCTGGCCCTGCTGCCCAACCCTGGCCCTGCTGCCCAACCCTGGCCCTGCTGCCCAACCCTGGCCCTGCTGCCCAACCCTGGCCCTGCTGCCCAACCCTGGCCCTGCTGCCCAACCCTGGCCCTGCTGCCCAACCCTGGCCCTGCTGCCCAACCCTGGCCCTGCTGCCCAACCCTGGCCCTGCTGCCCAACCCTGGCCCTGCTGCCCAACCCCTGGCCCTGCTGCCCAACCCTGGCCCTGCTGCCCAACCCTGCTGCCCAACCCTGGCCCTGCTGCCCAACCCTGCTGCCCAACCCTGGCCCTGCTGCCCAACCCTGCTGCCCAACCCTGGCCCTGCTGCCCAACCCCTGGCCCTGCTATCCAACCCCTGGCCCTGCTGCCCAACCCTGGCCCTGCTGCCCAACCCTGGCCCTGCTGCCCAACCCTGGCCCTGCTGCCCAACCCTGGCCCTGCTGCCCAACCCTGGCCCTGCTGCCCAACCCTGGCCCTGCTGCCCAACCCTGGCCCTGCTGCCCAACCCTGGCCCTGCTGCCCAACCCTGGCCCTGCTGCCCAATCCTGGCCCTGCTGCCCAACCCTGGCCCTGCTGCCCAATCCTGGCCCTGCTGCCCAACCCTGGCCCTGCTGCCCAATCCTGGCCCTGCTGCCCAACCCTGGCCCTGCTGCCCAACCCTGGCCTTGCTGCCCAACCCTGGCCTTACTGCCTCACCCTGGCCTTACTGCCCAACCTGTCCCTGTTACCTTATGCCACACTATTTGATCATCCCCTATTAATCCATCCATGTTATCTTACTTCTCATTACACTTACATTTCATCTTAGTGTATGTTGTACTTTTATTATTTGTCTTTCCTGTGGTGGATTTTGTCCCTTGTAGCACCATTTTGAACTAAAGCTGTGTACAGTCTATGATCTTTGCATAGACCGTGGTATTCTCTCCATGAATCCTCATTTTCCCCTCACAGTCCACATCCTCCTTGCCTGTTCCCTGTACAACTTCCCCAGAGCGTCCCTCACCCATCCATAGCCGAGCTCTTCCAGAAAAACCCTCCAATTAAAATGATCTCCTTCCTTCATCGTGCCTCCCTCTACAACCATATTTAGTCCTCTCCCACCTCCCTTTACCTACATTAATCCAATTTTGCACTTCCTTTTTCGACCCTAGCTTCCTGGCCATTAGTCCCTGTACTTCTCTCAGACTCCCTATTTTCTTTTCTTCCTACCTCTGTAATGAATGATCTAACCTCTCAGGCACAATTTGACTCTCTGCCGTAGTGCCGTTAAGCCCTCATCAAACAAACACGAATTCTGATTTTCAAGTTGTAGAAATAAATTTGCCTTCCATATTAAACAGTAGTATTTAAGTGTTCTTTAAAAGAGTTGGTTGAATGTATGCAATCATGTTACATGCCCAAATGGCTCCAGCATCCTGTTTATTACTAAACTAGTGATCATCTTAGTATATCCATCAACAAAGCATGTTTTTATTTTTGTATGTAATTGACTTGATTTTTATTTTTTTTGTTTTTAGTGAAGTCCTGTATAGTATTTTATCAAAAATGTTTCATAACTTGTGCATTACACCTGAAACATGTTTTGCATTGCCAGTCTGGTAATCAAGATTAAGAAAATCCCAAAGCATCATTACTGATGTGCATGGAAACTTAAGTTGCAGTTAGATATGATCTGGTAGGAAACACATCAGGGGGAAACTATATTTTACTTGCACTTCAGCTGTTTCGTATTAAACATGTAAAACAATTTTTAATTGTAGCACAATATTTCACACCTTTTTTCATCATATCTTGTAAAATAAAAAGAAGAGATTAAAAAAGATTTGTGCTTTGTTTTGTTATGTTTTATTAAGTCTTGTTTTGTATTCATGCATGATACAATATGAATCAATGAACAGATATCTGATCATTGATGTATATCTGCAATAGGTCAGTCATTTTTACAATATGACTTTTTATATACAGTCTCAACAACCTATATCTATGAAAAAGTTTAAAATTCTGAAAATAGGAAAGATTTTAATTCATACCAGATCACTGAAAATCATTCACCTCCTTAAGGATGAAATACAACTTACTATTAATCTTCAGTGAGCAATATAACTGCATTCACTTATAGCCAGCCACCTATTCATTTTTAATATTGTCTTCCATTTTGGAGCTATATTTCCTGCCTTCAAAGATCCCCAGACAAGGAGAAGTATTACTAGATTGATGTTACAGGGGCTAAAAGTAAATAGCAAAATTTGAAATAGAATTGTAACAATTTAAAAGAAATGATTCATAGGAAAAGGTGCAACAGATAGATTCCCTGGGACGACTGAATATTTAAACAGGCAATGAAGCTGCCCTGCAATTACAAGTCCCATGTGCATAATACATACAGCAACTCATTTGAGAAGCACATGCAAGATTTAGTTAATATAATACGTCAAATAGACTCAGTTCACTATGCAACAATACACAAATTCACACTTCCCATATCTATAAGTTACACTTACAATAAACTGGTGTTCTCATTTATTCAGATCACAGATGAAAGCCACAAATATAAACTTTAACAATAGTGAACAAACCAAGTGAGTATTTTGGGCAGACCATGAAAATGCATTTAAACGAATGTTCAAGGCCTGGGAGTGAATATTTGATGCAGAACTCCTTCCTTCGTCATGCTTCCCTCTACAACCATATTTAGTCCTCCTTCCCCACCCCTCCTCTCTCTACATTATTTTTCCACCCATACACCTCTCGATCCCAGCTTTGTGGCTTTTAGTTCTCGTGTTTTTCTCAATCTCCCCCTGTTTACTCTCCTTTCTACCTCTGGAATGATCTCACCTCTCAAGCACAATTTGACCCTTGCTGTTGTGGTGCCATTAAACTCTCATCAAACAAACAAAGCAGAACTATTATTTCATTCTACGTTAAATTCTTTGCCTTGTAGCATATTTTAATCAACCCAAACAAGATAAAACAACATTTCCTTGAGTAAATGTACACTGAGACAGTTGCCAACATTGGCAAAACATTTAAAAGAGTACACAGTCACTAAATTATTCCAATTCTAGCCAAAACACAAAAGGCTGCTAGAATTGATGAAAACTATTGCATGTTGTAGACTTAATATTCATTTTTAATACTACTTGCTTATGCAATTGATTTGAGTGTTCCTTAAAATAGAGACGGTTCAAGGGTTATATTTTCAAACTAAGATTTCTTTGTAGTAGAAAATCAATTTACTCTGCCACCCTCATTCACATCAGTGTTTGTATATGTACTGCCATGATGAAGCTTTTTATAATACACAAGTCCCTTTTACAATACTCCATTAGAGCTGAGGCCATGTTATCTATTTAAAAGTATATTTTATTTCATCAGTTTAATAATCATATCTTTTAAAGTTTAAAAAATGTATATTTGACATCTTATGAAGCTTTTGTAAAACTGTAAGATGTTAAATTTGTAAAGTGCAAGAAGCAAAGCCTTTGTGGAGAAGTGTTCAATCAAATATTTTACTGAATTTCAACAGATGATTTTAAACAAATCTTTAGGGAAATGCATGTCCAATAGATATGCTACTGCAACCTGATTTGTTGCCATCACTTCAAGCCTCTTCATCTTTATCATTCCATCACTGCTGACAAATCAACTGGTGTCCTGACCACTTTAATAGTCTCTGGGCTGATTTTGATACTCTGGACACCCAGAGGGTCATAAGTCCATTTTGGGTACATTCTCTTGTAAAGATTCATCAAAATCGTGTCCTGGGATTTTAGACCACCATCAAATATGCACTTCATGTGACCATGAGTCCCTGTTACGATGAAAAGCAGAATGACATGATTAATAATTACTTTTTGGTATAATCGCAGTAATGATATACAACATTTTACTAAGACTTTTTTGTTGGCATAGTTGTAGTCTTTACAAATGTTACTGCTTGATGTAGTTAGCATCCTGACAAGACAAGACAAGTCACAAGTGTTTTACTGGTGGGAGAAGCATCTGGTATTAAACTCTGGACATTGACAAGAAAAGTTGAAGTTTTGGTCGCACGGTCAGGGAGGTTGGTATTTGGAAGTTTATAAATAGCAAAGTGTTGCAAATTTTCACCAGAGGCTAGCAATACCCAAGTGATACCTAGCGACCATACAATCAACTATGCAAAGGTAACTACTTCATTGTGAACCAAACCATTGACTTTTTTATACAATACTTACATAATCATTATCAATCAACCGGCAGTAATGACCACCTTATTTTAAATCGTCCAGAAGGCCATTTTTACAGACATTTTCATTGACCAACACAAGTCCAATGTATCACCTGTGCACCAATTTCTAACATACTGTACATGTAGAAGTAGAAATATAATCATAATAGCTACATGAAAGACAATCAAGAAATATTTTATGGTACAATATTGAAGGACCTTTTGTTCTTTCCCTTACTTATACTATAATATTTTTTCAAATTATGATTAAAAGGTTTTCAACTTGAAAGTTTTTCATCAAACTCTGCATCTGCCACCTATACAATTTTTAAAGGAGCATGTGGCTAATAAAACGGTGTCACGAGAATGATCAACTGTGTATCTTACACGAAGGTACCCGGTCTCTCTGCAAAGAGTACACAATCACCTTCCACCTCATAGTTTCTGTAATATTTATTCATTGTTTCTGTAATATCTATTAAGAGTCCTTCTTAGTTCCCTTCACTGGCTTCCAGTTAAATTTCGTATTAAATTTAAACTTCATGTTTTTGTTTTTAAATCCCTACATAAAGTCTCTCTGTTTACAGTAATAAGGTTGTTTCAGCTGACGCCATGAAGTCACGTGACTTTGTTTACATCGCCATCTTGTTGGGCGAGAATGATCATCTGCTGTACAATTATTTAGAATTACAAACGCTTGCATGTTGTTATATAAGATAATTTTTGTAAGGTAATTATGCCAGAATCTTGCTGTGCCATTGGTTGCATTAATAGACGTGTGCCGGGGAATAAAAAGGTGTTTGCTGGATTTCCATCTGATCCTGATCGACGTTTGAAGTGGGTTTCTGCAGAACGACGCAACGTCTTTCAACCTTCGGTTTACATTAACGTAAGATTTGCAGTAAGCACTTTATGCCTTATGCCAGGTGTGTAGGCTTTGTCTGCATATAACGTACAATCAGATGGTGTTCACGTAAAAGTTACTCTTTGTATACCCAGTGAATATATAAAACGTTAGGAAAATAAGAAGTAAAATCGCCGCCATGAACAAAAACAATAATATTCGCTGAACTGATAGGTAGGTTAGAAGGCAGTATGTTTGTTGTACGTGTGATGTGACTCGAGCTGTGTGAAGAAGCATGAAATGCAACAATGCCTTCCCAGCAAAATGGCTTCCAGATGAGTTAAGAGTCATGTGATGAAATCCCTCTATAGGCATTTGTTATGCTCTCATGATTCTCCCTTTCTTTTTATCCCCAGAACTAAGTGTAAAACATTAGGTGACCATGGCTTTTATTATGAAGATCCAGCCCTTTGAAATGAACTGCCTGCCTCTATTCGTTCACTTAAAAATCTTAGTTTGTTCAAGTCTAAGTTAACAACATACTTTTTTCGTATTGCCTTTGTTTAGTTTTATCTTATTGTAAAGCGCATTAGAATGCTTGAAGATTTTGCGCTATATAAATGTATTATTATTATTATTATTATTACTTCTTCCTTCATATAAAAGATGCCAGTGTGGGCCAATTAGGTACCCCTGATAGTTTTCTTACCTAACGGTTCCTTGATGTGACCTCTGCGACCCCACTTTGTGTGTAGTTCCACTGGCTTGAACCATAAAATATCCTCTGCAAAATTAATTTATGAAGAGCATGAGGAAATAACCATCTTTAGGAGGAATGGTCATAAATCATTCATGGGTTTTGTGCAAAGTCCTCCCAAGCATATAATGTATATTTATATTTAGGCTCAGCCAAGGACTAATCTGATTCGCTTCACCTGAGCCCCAGATGAATGACCTATTGTGAACAGTGTAACAGTAGCTGGTTGCTAACAAGTGAACTGTAAATAGACTATGAAGATGCTGTCAGTTAAGAAGGTATAGATTACCCATGTGTTGTGTATGGTGTAACAATAGCTGGCTGCAAGTCAATGAATTGTGAAGAGTCTCTCGGGTTGAATGGTGTGAATTACCACTGATTTTGAGAAAATCAAGGGTGTCGGGTTGTAGAAGTCTAAGGCTCAAAATTCTTAATAAATATTTATATTTGACACCATAACAAAATCAACTATAAAATCACACATTTTTACCCGTTTTGTTCATGAATACCAAATTCCAAATTCACAAGCATTTATTAAAGATTAATGTTGAGGCGGAGTGTTTATATACGCATTTAATGCATGGGGCAAAGGACTTTGGCATGAGTGTAATGGCCCGACTTTAGGAGGGCCATTCGCGAGTGCAAAGTCCTTCAATAGTACATTGAATGCATATATAAACATGATGCCAAAACATTTATCTTTAAAAAAAATATAAAAAAATCTATGTGTTAGGATTGTTTAAAATGCATGAAAAACAACTTAAAAGACTGAAAAAATGGGAACAGTTTACATGTATTTTTCTTGCTTTATTAAAACATTCACCTTTTCTAAAAATAGCATAAACCAAATAATCAAGGTCCTGCATTACTGGGATTTAATGCACGAGTTATGACAATGTAAATACTCCATAGAAATTTCACAAATTGTAATAATACATGTATGAAGATTTGTTTATTGGACCCCGGGAGATATAATTCTTCTTCAAACAAAGCCTAAGAAATTTCTTTACTCATCCAAGCACAAATTTACCAGGTTGTATGTTCATTGATTACATGTTAAAATACAAAACATAAACTTCATCCAAATCCTGCTTATATATGTAATTTGTATTTGGCCTCTTACGAGCCGAGGGTAAATATTGAGTACATACCTCTGTTGAAAAACATGTATCTGACCACTGCGGTCCTATTCATTATTTTCAAGGGGTGACCACTCAATACCACCTTCTTTGTGATGATCCTGTCAGGGCTACTCGTCAGCAGTGTTCCAGTAGCCAGCAGAGCATGTGACCCTATAAAAGATCAAGTTATATTCATACCTTGAAATATTGGTTAGAGCACCCCACCACCACCCCCCAAATAATGGTTAGAGCACCCCCTCCACCTCCAATTTTCCTTCATCATCTCCTCTGATACGAAAATGACACTCACCACTTAAAACAATAAAAGTTGGGAACAAAGTAAATTTTATTTGCTTTATAATAATCTCTTTCCTCAACTTACCATCAACTTGCTCCTTGAAAACCATTACTGGTGCTTTGGGGAAGAATATCGGAGCATAAACACTTGCCACCACCACACTGCCGTCGTGAGGTAGGAATCGCTCATACTATCAAGAAAATAAAACAACATACTGATTAACTTAGATTAAGTTTGGTTGATTACCTTCACAGTCCTACCTATATAATGGTTAATATATAATATTGATAGGGATCAAATGTGCTGAGCAATATCCTTGCTTGACAAACATGTGTTTTGTTTAGTAATTCATTTGACACCATTTTAAGTAGCTAACAACCTGTCAGGAAAATTATCAATATATTGTAAGATTATTGAGCTGCAATGTCACTTCCTCCTTTGATGGACATACCACAGCTCATTTTCCATCCTATGTATAAATTATTTTGATTTTTCCCTTCAGTTATTGTATGAATCATATTTCACAAAATATGCAAATGCAACTTCTATTCCTAACTGACCTACTATTTACACATACCTTGTGCTTGCTTCCAGCTGTGTGCTCGGAAAAGATGGGGCAAGCCGTAAATCTTCTGTAACCCACCTGAAATATCAAACGATCCTGCAAAACAAAAGGTCCAAAACTGTGGCATAGCTGATTTGGAGTCTAATGCAACTAACTGATTAAAGTCATAATAAATCTATTTCACATCTTTCTAATCTTATGTCATGTTTAAAAAGTCAAATGGGTTTTAAATGTTTTTTTCCACACTACTGAAAAGTAAATTTAAAATGGCACATTGATATATGAATCACAGCATGTGAATGAGAATAATGCAAACAATGAGAACAGATAGGGGTTGTGTTACAATTACAAGTAGACTAACATAAGCCCAACGTTAAGTCATCAGTAAGCATTAAATAACACAAAACAATGAAAACCCTTAAGAAACCTGTGAGTTTCTCTTAAACATGGTTGGCAATCAAAATTTCATGATCAAGAAAAGAATCACAAATGTAAATTTAGACAAATCTGTTGGCATTGAAATTTCTTTCACAATTGCAATCAACTACTGAATAAGTGAGTTGATTTTGAAAAACAATGATTAGAGAAGAACTTGTTATCATCAGATTCAAATAGAAAGATCAAGGGTTTTCCCTATTTTCTTTCATAAGGATTTTAATAAATAAAAGCTGAAATAAGTTTGCAAAACAAAAACGTTATGTAAAACCAAATGAATATTATAGGACTTGTTTTGTAGGTTTTTTCTTTCTCTCAACTTATAAACATCTGCAGAAGAATGGCATACCTTGGATTTGACAGGTTCAGGATTAGTTGGGTGCCTCTTGATGGCGAAGTGCATGACAGACATCTTCTGCTCATGTGGAAGAAGACCAAACACAACGAGAGGATGCCCTGGTGGAAATTCATCTGAAAGGAAGGAATTGACATGCTGATATTGAGATGCAACTAATATCGAAATACAACACGAGGCAGCTCTATAAAAGGTGTGGACAACTATTTATGCTCAATAGCTTTCCAGAGTGCTGTCTTTAAACAATTTTCAAAATCTGACCATACCAGACATGAAATAATGTATGAAGCTTCTAACATTCCCAAACTATTACCATTTTTTTTGTCCTTTTTTTCTACACAAAAATGATGAGATATGACACCAATAAGACAACCGTGAATGTTTCAAGTACTTTGTCACATTCTCCCATTTGATCTTGCTGATTGCGTTTGTCAAGGGTACCATAAATTTCACACAATATAAATTAGAGTCAGCTCTATGCTTTCATTTCACTTTGTGGCATATGATCAAAAAGTTGAGAATAAGATTTGAAAATGGGAAGGTTTGTTTGTTTGTTTGATGAGGTCTTAACGGCACCACGACAACGAAGGTCAAATTGTGCCTGAGAGGTCAGATCATTTTAGAGGTAGGAAGGAAAGAAACCAGGGGGAGAATGAGAGAAATGCAAGAACAAAAGCCAGAAAGCTGTGATCGAGAGAGGAGGTGCATGGGTAACACAAAAACAAAGTAGAGAGGGGGTGGAAGAGGAGAATTAAATATGGTTGTAGAGGGATAGGGATGCATGCTAAAGGAAGGAGATTATTTTATCCGGAGGATTTTTTTGGAAGAACTCAGCAATTGAGTTGTGGGGAGCGAGGGAAGCTCTGAGAAGGTTGTACAGGGGGCAAGCAAGGAGAACGTGTTGGATTGTGAGGATGCAGTGGCAATTGTTACAGAGGGGTTGGGGGGAACCAATAAGGAGGTGGGAGTGAGTGAGGTGGGTGTGACCAACTCTAAGGCCGGTAATATGAGCGTTGTCGTCTGAGAAAGGTTGTTGATGGTGGATTTGATCGGGATTGTGGGCTGGATGACATGGAGTTTGTTATCAATTTGGGAGTTCCATGAGGTTTGCCAGCGGTCACGAACAAGGAAGCGATAAAGCGGTTTGATGTCAGAGAGGGTTTTGGGAAAAGGGGAAGGGAGGAGGTTAAGGGTAAGCTTAGCGGCTGTATCAGCCCTGTCATTGCCAGGGATGCCAACATGGCTGGGTATCCAGAAGAAAAGAACACTTTTCCTGCAGAGGGTGGGAGAAAAGAGTTTCCGGAGGAGGAGGTGGCAGGTGAGGTTATCCCATTTAAGATTGAGTAATGAAGTAAGAACAGCCTTTGAGTCAGAGAAAATGGCAAAGTGACTAAGATGAGAGTACTCAATAAAGTTGAGGGCGAGGAGAATGGCCTTAGCCTCGGCTGAAAAGATAGATGAGTAGTCAGGAAGTCTGCTACTGAGGGTGATGTCTTGGATGATGGCAGCAGCAGCTGTCTTGTTGCCTTCCTTGGAGCCATCAGTATAGATGAAGGTGTAATTTGAGAGTTGGTCTTTGATTTGGTTGTGGAGATTGATGAAGAAGTTAGGGTGAGTTTGAGTTTTGTGATAAGTGGAGAGGTCTAGGTGGACAGAAGGGAGGGGGTGGCCCAAGGAGGAAAAGTGGGCCAGGAGTAGGTGCCGAGAGTGGCGGGGTTGATGCCAAGATGGAAGAGGTCTGATTTAATGCGTAAGCTGAAGGAAGGGGATAGGGTTTTAGTCCTATCAAAGAGGGAGGAGAAATTGGGGTACCTAATGAGGTTGTAAACAGGGTTCTGGGTGTTGGTGAGGACTCTAAAAGCATAGGAGAGGCTAAGCTTTTTACATCTAAGTAGAAAGGGGTTCGTTGGCTTCAACATGAAGGCTAGTGATTGGGGAGGTCCTGTAGGCTCCTAAACAAAGCCTGAGGTCTTCATTTTGGATGGTGTTAATGTGGTTGAGGTATGAGTTGTGAGCGACACAGTAGACAATATTGCCATAGTCAAGCTTGGCACGAATGGTGAGCCTGAAAATTTTGAGGAGAGCATTGCGGTTCGCTCCCCAAGTGGTGTTAGAGAGCAGTCGGAGGAGGTTGAGGGAGCTATTGCATTTTAGTTTCAGGTTGGTGATGTGTGGCTTGTAGGTGAGCTTGGGGTCCAGAGTTAGACCAAGGAACTTTGTGTTTTCAACTTTAGGGATGCGATTCCCATTGAGCACAAAGTTCGGGTTGGGGTGGAGGTTGTTGAAATGACAAAAGTGCATGCAGACTGTCTTGTCTTTGGAGAATTCAAAACCGTTATTGTTGCTCCAGACTTGCAGCTGGTTGAGGCTGGTTTGGAGCCTATTTTCAACAATAGGAAAGCTGGGGAGGAGTAGAAGATGGTGAAGTCATCCCCGTAGAGGGTGCGTTTGATGCTGGGGCCAAGGTTTCGCGATGTCATTAATGCTCAGGTTAAAGAGAGTGGGGAGAGGATGCTGCCTTGGGGCCGCCCTCTTCTTGGGAGTACGGGTTGGAGAGGTGTGGCCAATCTGAACTTGGAACTGCCTGGGTGAGAGGAAGTTTTGAATAAAGATGGGGAGGTGGCCTCTGAGGCCGATGGTGTGAAGTTTCGGGTAATGCCGTATTTCCAAGTAGTGTCGAAAGCTTTCTCTAGGTCAAAAATATGGCAATGAGGTGTTCCTTTTTGCAAAGGATTCCCGGATAAGCGGTGTCAGCGTAATTAACTGGTCTAGGGTATTGCGGCGTTTTGGAGCGGCTTTGGTGAGGAGAGAGGATTTTGTTGGTCTCGAGGAACCAGTTTAGTCTCTGATTAATGATCTTTTCCATAATTTTACAGAGACAGCAAGTAAGGGCGATGGGTCGGTAGTTGGTGGGGTCGGTACCATCCTTCCCCGGTTTAAGGACAGGGGATGACAATAGCTGTCCTCAGATAGGGGGAAAAGGAGTGTGAGGACCAAATGTGGTTGAAGATGGTGAGTAGGGTAGTGGTGGCCTTGATGGGGAGGTGTTTCAGAAACTGATAGGGGATGTTATCTGGGCCCTTGGAGGTGCAGCCAGCGTCATTGATGGCTTGGTTTAATTCAGAAAGGGTGAGAGGGTGTTGTAGCTTTGGAGTTGTCGGAGGGAAAAGTGATTCTCCAGGCTTCATCGCAAGCTTTTTGATTTTAAGCATTAGAGTAGTTGGTCAGGGCGAGATGTTGCTGAAAGAGGCGGCGAGGTGGTCAACGATGTTCTTTTGCAGTAAGAAGGTCTCCATTCCAAGAGAGATGGGAGATGGAAGATTTGCCTACTCTGCCGTGGAAGCTGTTAACCATTCTCTAAATCTTCTTAGTGGGGGTGTTGGTGGTGAGAGAGAGATAAAAGTTGTTCCAAGTGTTGGTTTTACTGTCCTTGATAGTGCGTCTGGCCTTGGCACGGCTGATGCGAAAAGAGGTTAAGGTAATGGGTGTCGGGTTAGTTTTAAAGTTCCTGAGGGCTCTTTTCCTGTTCTTGATGGCGGTTTTGCAGTCATCCGAAAACCAGGGGTTGGGGGATGATTTGGGGGTTTGGAGGTTTTGGGAATTGAGCAGGTGGCGATGTTGATAAGGATATTAAGGTGTTTCTCATAGCATACCACACATTGATTTATTCTTTGTGAAAATTAGGCTGAAATTAAAATAAAAGTGGCAACTTATAACCACCTTCAATAGCAGTGTCCTTTTTTTACAAGATTTAAGCCAACCTACAATCATGGCCTAAAGTAGTTGCCAAATATCATCTCCCTCCATCAATGTTGTAAGTTACACTTTTCCAGAATTCTTACAAAGTGCTCAATATTGAAAGAGGGGAGGTGGGGAAAAAGCAGCTGAAATAATTTTTGTCCCAACACTTATTGCCAAAAATTGTAACACTTGTTTCCAGCACTTATTGCCAAGATTGTAACACCTGTTTCCTCTACATATTTTTAAATCTAACAATATATCTAACCTTGCATTGCATTGTCCTGCATATCAACTTTCTTCACCGTATTTTCAATCATTGCTTTCATTATTCTAAATTGTCTTATATGTTTATGAGAAGGTACAAATAGCATGGCTACTGATGCAGGGACAATTTCCAGATACAAAACGCATCAAAAGTTTGTTTTCCTTTATCTTGAAACAAAATTGCACCATCAGTTCCTTTTCATGGCACTTTCATAATTTTTACGTGAGAGTATTAACAGAACATTGCTGTTGTGTTCAATGATAGCATAGCCCTGTGAGGCAATGCAATATATGAAATGATGGAGAGAATAAATGTGACGAGTAAGATTTGTCAAATGTGGTCCACTTTTCATAACTTACCAACAGCAGCTTTAGGCACATTGGCAACATGAATGGTAATGTAACTTCCATGCTGTGGGCAAAAAATATATATATCTTAAAAGATGTAGGCATGTTGACAACTGAAATTATTTTCATTCACAGCCCAGCTGTTTCTATGGGTAATGTTTATGCTGGTATTTTTATCATTACCTATTAACCACTCCACCTCCCCAATAACTGCCTCACTCACTTAACACACACACTCCAGACCTCAAAGAAGACTCACATCCATCACAGGTTCACCTCGCAGCTAAAGATAGTCCTTGAAAACCTGATCTTCGCTGCATCATTCATTTTTCATTGACAGAAAACACAACATCAGTAAAGAATCAAAGCCCGACCTCAAGTCCAGCAACTAATAGGGGGATGTTAGGGGTGTAATTGCTCATAATTTTAAAGAGAAAAGGTAGCTCAAAGTTAGTCCCTGAGTCAGAAAATTGAATGTCTGTGCCCCATGAAATCAGCCAAGTTACCCCAATGTTCATGTCAGATTTGTCATCAGCAAGATACACTTTCAAAGATAGTTTCATGATTGATATATAAGGAAAGAATTTTCTCCATTTTTGTTTTGTTTGTATTGATTTCTGGTACTGATAGTTTTAATCTTAATATACCTTGTACATTAAATTATATCATAACTTTCTTTTATGATTAAAAATGATAAATTCTCACACAGGTTGTTGCCATATACTTGAAATTTGTATCATCACACCAAAAAATGGTTTATGTAAATGAAGGTCCATATTTATTACATATTAAATTGATGCTTAATTACCTAAATAGGATATAATAAATGTTGCACTGATTACAATATAATAAATCAATCAATCGCACATTATACAAAAAAAAAGACACCTACCTCTGCACATCCATCCCTCTCCTGTTTCATAATCCTCTTTGTTGTTCTGGTAAAATCTTGAAACTGAAATATCCGGGCATAATCTGAAGGTAAATTCTCCTTAGGGTCCCAGGGGGATGTACGGAAGCTTTTTAGACCTCTATACCTGCATTGATTAAACAAAATTTGATATGTTGCACATCACTAAACATGTTACATATCACCAAATGAAAGGAAAGAATAAGAATATCACAGTCTTCTTTTAGTTGCATAGAATTCAATTTGCAAAGAAACTAATACAAACCTGAAATGAAATAGAAAATGGCCAATGGAATAAAAGCATTGCTTCATCAACATATTGAAACACCATTATCTTACTTTAATATTTCTTCAAGTTGCTAAGTAAGTAAATAATCATGTTTTCTAGTTATACCTTGCAAATCTAGTTCTGGCAGGTACATCAAGGGGTGTGTCCACCTCATCTGGATACAACTGGTTCATTCTTTCAGCCCGATATTTCTCCAACCTTGAAAAAATATCAAAAGTCACATACAAGCAATTTGAGGAGCAAAGAATTCTTCGCACTATGAAATTGTGTAGATTAATTAAGTCAATATTAATTCTAACTGTCCTGTGAATAAAGCATGTAAAGCATTGTCTCATTCATTACACAAGTCAAATACATATTTTAAAACTTGAGATCTTTGCATAGATATTGTGCTGGCCAAGGTTTAAAAAGGATGACAATAACAGGAAAATTTAAGTTTAGGATCCTTAATTGATTAATTCCACAAACAGCTGCTACAGACCAGAGTTCTATGGGTCAACAAATCATGTGACTGAAATTAGCCAACCAAATTCTAAAGTTGACACACATCATAGCATCACATGACACAAATAAACAAATAACAAAATTACAAGTTAAGTCACTTTGCATAAAGCAAGTTGCAATGCAACATAAGTTCTTGGGCTTAAACATGAAAAAAGGAATGCAAATTGTATGAAAGTGGAGTGAATGTGGAGTGAATGTGGGGTGAATGTGAAGTAAATGTGGGGTGAATGTGGAGTGAATGTAGAGTGAATGTGGGGTGAATGTGAAGTAAATGTGGAGTGAATGTAGAGTGAATGTGGGTTGAATGTGGGGTGAATGTGAAGTAAATGTGGGGTGAATGTGGAGTGAATGTAGAGTGAAAACATGAAAAAATGTGGGGAATGCAAATTGTATGAAAGGGGTGATGTGGAGTGAATGTGGGGGTGAATGGGGGGGTGATTTGGAGGAATGTGGGGTGAATGTTGGGTGAATGTGGGGTGAATGTGAATGTGGGGTAAGAGTTTGAAGAAAATTGGATGAATCCATATACATAATATAAAAAAAGGTTCTTACAAGCAGGTTGAATGATTAGTGGGATTTAAGAGCACCAAGACAGCATTGATCAAATTGTGTCTGAGAGGTTTAATTAAATAAGCATTAGCTTAATAATGGAGGTGTGACAGATTGAGTGAAAAACTGATTTGATATATGGTGCAATAGTCATTAAACCATCATACTCACATTTCCATCTCCTGGTCCACATCAAAGGTGTCATCATAGTGCACATGCTTCCCTCCTGAAATGCTTATCTATCAAAAATGTAAAACATAGAAGTCTATCAAAGGTTATGTGACACAAATTTACAATGCATCAAATTACAAATAAATCAGCCAATCATTATGGACAAATATCTATGCTAATCAGTTTCTGATTTCTGCCACTTAATGTTGCAATGTTCAGACACATAGAACATGCAATAAGATGTGATAAATAACCACAACTGTGTAATGACAGCTTTTATGAAAATTGTCCTAAACCTCAAAATTGTTTAATTCACCACATTCTGCTTAAGAACCTTCTTCTGACAACAAGGGTTTTCTGAAAGAGTGCAATTGATGCACAATATCAAGGGTCAAATTTCCTGCTGATCCACTGTTCTGAGAACAATGCTTTTTGGGCAGGAACAGTGAATTTTCAAATATCACTCTTCCATGGAACAGTGTTTTTTCTCAAACATACAGCATCAACATCCTGGAATATAATGTTTTCTGCACATAAAGCATGTTCTAAGAGTAAAATTCCTCGTAACAAATATTTTTTAAAGTATGAATACCTTTTTTTCCCCACAATTGCTGGCAAATTCGATCATAGATGGGCCACTGAAAGTATATCTGTACTTGTTCGACGTGGAAAGCATTTCAGCACATACTACCTGAGGAACAGTTTCCTTCTCAGGCCTACCACAGAGCTATCAAAATAACAGCCACCAGGACCCTGGGCAAAGCTTACCTGGGAATTTATCTTCTATCAGTATTGTACATAAGAATATATCTGTCAGGGGATACCATGTTTCCAGTAACATAATAATAATGTCATTATACACTAATGTCGTCCCCAATTGGAGAATTTATTTACAAGTTTTGTACACACGCTTGAAAGTGCTGAAATCAGGACCAGGATCAAGGTACCATACCTTCTTGCATGAATTGTGTTATTCATAAAAAGAGAAAGTGATCTATATGTAGAATGAATAACTAGAAACAATGATATGCGTGCGTGATAATTCCGAGAAATTAATGTAATGAGATGCATGACCTCATGAAGATGAACTTTGTGTGTGATCAATTTATTTTTGGTGTTTTGACAAATTTCCCACCACGTATTGTGGTCAGATTGACAGTATCACTCGTATAACTTCGATAATCGACCGGAAGAGGTTAGAATTACCATTGACCAACACATTATAATCTATACAAAACAGTTCATAACTTTTGTTAGAACCATATTGTTTTGTTCAATCATCTCCATGCATTTATTTTTCTGCCAACTCTCTTTAAGTTTTTTTGTTGAGAAAATATATTTTCCAGCATGTGCATGGTCAAAATAACCTCCAATCCCCCCTCCCTTCCTACACGCCACTTGCCGAAGACTAATAATTTGTGCTACATATAAATAATCTTCAAAGGAATTTTTTATGTCTCACTCACATCAATGATACTGTAGGCCTATGTGTTAACTAACGCAACTACCATGTGTTCCGTTACATATTTACCCCGCATATACGATACGTGTTACAGCATTATTTGGCTTACGTGCCCAACAGTCTTCTGACTATTGTATCAAGAAGATACTACTTGGTTGATTGTTTATTTCTTGTTGCTCTTACAAGTATATTTTCACAAAAAAGGTGCCATATTAAAAGTCCAATTTAAAGCAGGGAATTTGCTTTTTTTATTGATGAAAATGTTGGTACAGTGAAATTTGATCCGGAACAGTGTTTTTTAAGACAGCACTGTTCCGTGGAACAGTCCGTGGAACAGTCCGTGAAACAGTCCGTGGAACAGTCCGTGGAACAGTCCGTGGAACAGTCCGTGGAACAATCCATGAAACAGTAGTGAAAAATTAAAAATTCAACCCCTGAATCTTTAGATCTATCTAGCTAGTGACCTTATCTCAATTTGAACTTAATGGTAGATATTCTTCCAATCAATGATTCATTTTCAAAAATTTAACAAGAGAATATCAAAAGAAATCAACATACAGTCTCAAACTCCATATTGTCAGTTGCAGCTATGCTTCCTCGCTCTGATGCGTCGTCGTCTGCAGCTGACTTGGACTTGTACTCTGTGATGTCACCTTCTTCACTTTCATCATCATCTTCATCCTCATCCTTCAGTGAAAAGAATCAAAATTTAATTCAATCAAAAACTGAATGGAGAAATAAAATATCAATGACTTGACATACTTCAGATGATGATTTGTTTTTTTTTTTCTGTACTCTGTCAAAAGCTAATTTAAGAGAGAAAACTGCTGATATAATGCAATAGCATATGCATATCACCTATTGGTAAAAAGGTTAATCAAAGTGCAAAATATTGTAGTGTACAACCATAAACCTTCATGTAACACAATGACTTGGTCAACAAGAAGGAAAACTAGTTAAAGTCAGAGCAAGATGATTGCCCATGGTCTTCCTTTATATTTCTAAAGAATACCCAATAGAAATAAGATCGTAATATTCCACACAATATCTGTAAGAGACAAGCAGAAAAGACATTTACCTCCTCATCCTCATCACTGTCCATGATCCAGGCTGCTTGGTAATCTGAGGTTCCCTTAGGAACCCTCTTCATCACAACCTTCTTTTCCTCTTGAAAAGCAGCTGTAAAGGAATGGACAGGTTTACTTTAACTGGCGAGAACATTTTGAGAATTTCAACATTGGCAAGATGTGAGAAAATGGTTATCTTTGATCGACTTACTGACTGAGTAATTAAAGAGCTTCAGTCTAATCCCTTAAACAATTATGTTGATTTAATTGGTCATTGTTGGCTAACTAAATTTGGGCTCACTGTCTTTTAATGATTATAATACCCCTAAAACCCTTTGTAGTGTTTAAAAGATATGGTCATATGTTCTCAGAAATATGACTGAAAACCAACAATTCTAAAATGTGAAACTTTTTTCAGCTTGAAAGAAATAACTTCAATATCAAACTCAACTTTATCTAAAAGTATTTTCTTGTTCAGATACAATCAGAAATAGTACAGACCTTCAGCATGCTCTATTTCCTCTTCTGTCGGCCATGTTTGTTCTCCTTCCATAGGATCTATCACCGCCTCTGCATCTAAGGATTCCTGCTCTTGTGGATTGGCAACCTCTAAAACTGTCACATCCTCATCCATTGACCCATCACCTACCTCATCCTGTGGGAACAATAAATAGTGTTCTTATCTTTGTTTTTTGCTATTTTTTGATGTTACATCCTGCTTTGTGAATTTGCTTTTGTTGATTCTTTAACTAGCAATAATTCTACACAACAAATAACGATACAATTTTACAGAATTAACCTCTCAACTTTTGTTTTCCTTTCCATAAGGTTGCTAATGAATAGGATTAAAACTGAGATTAAATATCACACATAATTAGATACTTAAAACCTATCGCTTTGATAAGTTGACTTTGCACAAAAAAGGGACACTATTCATTTTTGACATGTGTTAGTTGTGCCTCCTATTCATAAATGATCTATACAAGTAAGTCTACATATAATATTTTGTGTGTAGCAGCATGGCAAGACAATTTCACCTTGCCCAAATTTAGCTTACTACATATTTTCTTTCCCAAACAATGTTTTACTTCTTCTTGCTGATTAATAAAGGTTTCGTGTGCATAAATAATCAATCAATAAGAGAGCATCAATTGTTTCATACCTGAACAAATTTCCAAATATCAAAATTGTTTTACTTTGATGAAAGTCATGACTTACATCAATTTCAAAAATTTAGCTCCCACTCCCATTGTTAACATTTACCTACCACATTCATAGATCTGTCTCCTTTCCTCTTTTGTGTATGTGGGCTCAAAGGGCAAGGGTCAGGAAGAGAATCAATCTGCTTCATCTGAAAATCGCCAACACCTGACAAATTGACCAGTCCATTCACTGAAAGGGGAGAACCTCGTAAGAAACCTGCTATCTTCAAAGTTCCAACATGTTCCTGATGAAATGGAATCAAAATGAAATTCAAATTTGACACTTTAAAAAAAAAATCCTATATAATTTAAATTCATAAAAAAAGGGGGTTATCTAATTTTCTGAGCATAGGAACTCGTAAGAGTGACATTTTGATAACATGCTGTATGCATGGTATTTAATATAAACTAAAACTATATACTCATCTAATTCAGATATAACTTACTTTTTCTATAATTCACTTGGGCTGAAAAGAGGCAGTTATACTTCAACAAGCAGAAATAACTTACTGCATATATTGAACCTTACACTTTCAAAAACGAAATGTTTTTATTCATTCTAAATATAAATTCAAATTTGTTAAAAAAAACACATGTTTGAGCTATTGTATTACTATACGGCCAAACACTAATTTGGAAAACAACATGTTTGAGCTGTTGTATTACTATAGGGCCAAACACTAATTTGGAAAACAACATGTTTGAGCTATTGTATTACTATAGGGCCAAACACTAATTTGGAAAACAACATGTTTGAGCTGTTGTATTACTATAGGGCCAAACACTAATTTGGAAAACAGCATGTTTGAGCTGTTGTATTACTTTAGGGCCAAACACTAATTTGGAAAGCAACATGTTTGAGCTATTGTAGTACTATAGAGCCAAACACTAATTTGGAAAACAACAAGTTTGAGCTATTGTATTACTATAGGGCCAAACACTAATTTGGAAAACAACATGTTTGAGCTGTTGTATTACTTTAGGGCCAAACACTAATTTGGAAAACAACATGTTTGAGCTATTGTATTGAGACCAAACACTAATTTGGAAAACAACATGTTTGAGCTATTGTATTACTATTGGGTCAAACACTAATTTGGAAAACAACATGTTTGAGCTATTGTATTACTATGGGGCCAAACACTAATTTGGAAAACAACATGTTTGAGCTGTTGTATTACTTTAGGGCCAAACACTAATTTGGCAAACAACATGTTTGAGCTATTGTATTACTATTGGGTCAAACACTAATTTGGAAAACAACATGTTTGAGCTATTGTATTACTATGGGGCCAAACACTAATTTGGAAAACAACATGTTTGAGCTGTTGTATTACTATTGGGCCAAACACTAATTTGGAAAACAACATGTTTGAGCTATTGTATTACTATTGGGCCATACACTAATTTGGAAAACAACATGTTTGAGCTATTGTATTACTATTGGGCCAAACACTAATTTGGAAAACAACATGTTTGAGCTATTGTATTACTATTGGGCCATACACTAATTTGGAAAACAACATGTTTGAGCTGTTGTATTACTATTGGGCCATACACTAATTTGGAAAACAACATGTTTGAGCTGTTGTATTACTATAGGGCCAAACACTAATTTGGAAAACAACATGTTTGAGCTGTTGTATTACTATTGGGCCAAACACTAATTTGGAAAACAACATGTTTGAGCTATTGTATTACTATAGGGCCAAACACTAATTTGGAAAACAACATGTTTGAGCTGTTGTATTACTATTGGGTCAAACACTAATTTGGAAAACAACAAGTTTGAGCTGTTGTATTACTATAGGGCCAAACACTAATTTGGAAAACAACATGTTTGAGCTATTGTATTACTATTGGGCCAAACACTAATTTGGAAAACAGCATGTTTGAGCTGTTGTATTACTATTGGGCCATACACTAATTTGGAAAACAACATGTTTGAGCTGTTGTATTACTATTGGGCCATACACTAATTTGGAAAACAACATGTTTGAGCTGTTGTATTACTATTGGGCCAAACACTAATTTGGAAAACAACATGTTTGAGCTATTGTATTACTATAGGGCCAAACACTAATTTGGAAAACAACATGTTTGAGCTGTTGTATTACTATTGGGCCAAACACTAATTTGGAAAACAACATGTTTGAGCTATTGTATTACTATTGGGCCATACACTAATTTGGAAAACAACATGTTTGAGCTGTTGTATTACTATTGGGCCAAACACTAATTTGGAAAACAACATGTTTGAGCTATTGTATTACTATAGGGCCAAACACTAATTTGGAAAACAACATGTTTGAGCTGTTGTATTACTATTGGGCCAAACACTAATTTGGAAAACAACATGTTTGAGCTGTTGTATTACTATTGGGCCATACACTAATTTGGAAAACAACATGTTTGAGCTGTTGTATTACTATTGGGCCATACACTAATTTGGAAAACAACATGTTTGAGCTGTTGTATTACTATTGGGCCATACACTAATTTGGAAAACAACATGTTTGAGCTGTTGTATTACTATAGGGCCAAACACTAATTTGGAAAACAGCATGTTTGAGCTGTTGTATTACTATTGGGTCAAACACTAATTTGGAAAACAACATGTTTGAGCTATTGTATTACTATAGAGCCAAACACTAATTTGAAAACAACATGTTTGAGCTATTGTATTACTATAGGCCAAACACTAATTTGAAAACAACATGTTTGAGCTGTTGTATTACTATTGGGTCAAACACTAATTTGGAAAACAACAAGTTTGAGCTGTTGTATTACTATTGGGCCAAACACTAATTTGGAAAACAACATGTTTGAGCTATTGTATTACTATAGGGCCAAACACTAATTTGGAAAACAACATGTTTGAGCTGTTGTATTACTATAGGGCCAAACACTAATTTGGAAAACAACATGTTTGAGCTATTGTATTACTATTGGGCCAAACACTAATTTGGAAAACAACATGTTTGAGCTGTTGTATTACTATTGGGCCAAACACTAATTTGGAAAACAACATGTTTGAGCTGTTGTATTACTATTGGGCCAAACACTAATTTGGAAAACAACATGTTTGAGCTGTTGTATTACTATTGGGCCAAACACTAATTTGGAAAACAACATGTTTGAGCTATTGTATTACTATTGAGACCAAACACTAATTTGGAAAACAACATGTTTGAGCTATTGTATTACTATAGGGCCAAACACTAATTTGGAAAGCAACATGTTTGAGCTGTTGTATTACTATTGGGCCAAACACTAATTTGGAAAACAACATGTTTGAGCTATTGTATTACTATAGGGCCAAACACTAATTTGGAAAACAACATGTTTGAGCTGTTGTATTACTATTGGGCCAAACACTAATTTGGAAAACAACATGTTTGAGCTGTTGTATTACTATAGGCCAAACACTAATTTGGAAAACAACATGTTTGAGCTGTTGTATTACTATTGGGCCAAACACTAATTTGGAAAACAACATGTTTGAGCTATTGTATTACTATTGAGACCAAACACTAATTTGGAAAACAACATGTTTGAGCTATTGTATTACTATACCAAACACTAATTTGGAAAACAACATGTTTGAGCTGTTGTATTACCAAACACTAATTTGGAAAACAACATGTTTGAGCTGTTGTATTACTATTGGGCCAAACACTAATTTGGAAAACAACATGTTTGAGCTATTGTATTACTATTGAGACCAAACACTAATTTGGAAAACAACATGTTTGAGCTATTGTATTACTATAGGGCCAAACACTAATTTGGAAAACAACATGTTTGAGCTGTTGTATTACTACTATTGGGCCAAACACTAATTTGGAAAAACAACATGTTTGAGCTATTGTATTACTATAGGGCCAAACACTAATTTGAAAACAACATGTTTGAGCTGTTGTATTACTATTGGGCCAAACACTAATTTGGAAAACAACATGTTTGAGCTATTGTATTACTATAGGGCCAAACACTAATTTGGAAAACAACATGTTTGAGCTGTTGTATTACTATTGGGCCAAACACTAATTTGGAAAACAACATGTTTGAGCTATTGTATTACTATAGGGCCAAACACTAATTTGGAAAACAACATGTTTGAGCTATTGTATTACTATAGGGCCAAACACTAATTTGGAAAACAACATGTTTGAGCTGTTGTATTACTATTGGGCCAAACACTAATTTGGAAAACAACATGTTTGAGCTATTGTATTACTATAGGGCCAAACACTAATTTGGAAAACAACATGTTTGAGCTGTTGTATTACTTTAGGGCCAAACACTAATTTGGCAAACAACATGTTTGAGCTATTACTATTGGGCCAAACACTAATTTGGAAAACAACATGTTTGAGCTGTTGTATTACTATAGGGCCAAACACTAATTTGGCAAACAACATGTTTGAGCTATTGTATTGAGACCAAACACTAATTTGGAAAACAACATGTTTGAGCTGTTGTATTACTATTGGGCCAAACACTAATTTGGAAAACAACATGTTTGTGCTATTGTATTACTATAGGGCCAAACACTAATTTGGAAAACAACATGTTTGAGCTATTGTAGTACTATAGAGCCAAACATTAATTTGGCAAACAACATGTTTGAGCTATTGTATTACTATAGGGCCAAACACTAATTTGGAAAACAACATGTTTGAGCTATTGTATTACTATTGGGCCAAACATTAATTTGGAAAACAACATGTTTGAGCTGTTGTATTACTATTGGGCCAAACACTAATTTGGAAAACAACATGTTTGAGCTATTGTATTACTATTGGGCCATACACTAATTTGGAAAACAACATGTTTGAGCTGTTGTATTACTATACGGCCAAACACTAATTTGGAAAACAACATGTTTGAGCTATTGTATTACTATAGGGCCAAACACTAATTTGGAAAACAACATGTTTGAGCTATTGTATTACTATAGAGCAAAAGACTAATTTGGAAAGCAACATGTTTGAGCTATTGTATTACTATAGAGCCAAACACTAATTTGGAAAACAACATGTTTGAGCTATTGTATTACTATAGGGCCAAACACTAATTTGGAAAACAACATGTTTGAGCTATTGTATTACTATAGGGCCAAACACTAATTTGGAAAACAACATGTTTGAGCTATTGTATTACTATAGGGCCAAACACTAATTTGGAAAACAACATGTTTGAGCTGTTGTATTACTATAGGGCCAAACACTAATTTGGAAAACAACATGTTTGAGCTATTGTATTGAGACCAAACACTTATTTGGAAAGCAACATGTTTGGGCTATTGTATTACTATAGGGCCAAACACTAATTTGGAAAACAACAAGTTTGAGCTATTGTAGTACTATAGAGCCAAACACTAATTTGGCAAACAACAAGTTTGAGCTATTGTAGTACTATAGGGCCAAACACTAATTTGGAAAACAACAAGTTTGAGCTATTGTAGTACTATTGGGCCAAACACTAATTTGGAAAACAACAAGTTTGAGCTATTGTAGTACTATAGAGCCAAACACTAATTTGGAAAACAACAAGTTTGAGCTGTTGTATTACTATAGGGCCAAACACTAATTTGGCAAACAACATGTTTGAGCTATTGTATTGAGACCAAACACTAATTTGGAAAACAACATGTTTGAGCTATTGTATTGAGACCAAACACTAATTTGGAAAACAACATGTTTGAGCTATTGTATTACTATAGGGCCAAACACTAATTTGGAAAACAACATGTTTGAGCTGTTGTATTACTATAGGGCCAAACACTAATTTGGAAAACAACATGTTTGAGCTATTGTATTGAGACCAAACACTTATTTGGAAAGCAACATGTTTGGGCTATTGTATTACTATAGGGCCAAACACTAATTTGGAAAACAACAAGTTTGAGCTATTGTAGTACTATAGAGCCAAACACTAATTTGGCAAACAACAAGTTTGAGCTATTGTAGTACTATAGGGCCAAACACTAATTTGGAAAACAACAAGTTTGAGCTATTGTAGTACTATTGGGCCAAACACTAATTTGGAAAACAACAAGTTTGAGCTATTGTAGTACTATAGAGCCAAACACTAATTTGGAAAACAACAAGTTTGAGCTATTGTATTACTATTGGGCCAAACACTAATTTGGAAAACAACATGTTTGAGCTGTTGTATTACTATTGGGCCAAACACTAATTTGGAAAACAACATGTTTGAGCTATTGTATTACTATAGGGCCAAACACTAATTTGGAAAACAACATGTTTGAGCTGTTGTATTACCATAGGGCCAAACACTAATTTGGAAAACAACATGTTTGAGCTATTGTATTACTATAGGGCCAAACACTAATTTGGAAAACAACATGTTTGAGCTGTTGTATTGAGACCAAACACTAATTTGGAAAACAACATGTTTGAGCTGTTGTATTACTATAGGGCCAAACACTAATTTGGAAAACAACATGTTTGAGCTGTTGTATTACTATTGGGCCATACACTAATTTGGAAAACAACATGTTTGAGCTGTTGTATTGAGACCAAACACTAATTTGGAAAACAACATGTTTGAGCTGTTGTATTACTATAGGGCCAAACACTAATTTGGAAAACAACATGTTTGAGCTGTTGTATTACTATAGGGCCAAACACTAATTTGGAAAACAACATGTTTGAGCTGTTGTATTACTATAGGGCCAAACACTAATTTGGAAAACAACATGTTTGAGCTGTTGTATTACTATACGGCCAAACACTAATTTGGAAAACAACATGTTTGAGCTATTGTATTACTATAGGGCCAAACACTAATTTGGAAAACAACATGTTTGAGCTATTGTATTACTATAGAGCAAAAGACTAATTTGGAAAACAACATGTTTGAGCTATTGTATTACTATAGAGCCAAACACTAATTTGGAAAACAACATGTTTGAGCTGTTGTATTACTATGGGGCCAAACACTAATTTGGAAAACAACATGTTTGAGCTATTGTATTACTATGGGGCCAAACACTAATTTGGAAAACAACATGTTTGAGCTATTGTATTGAGACCAAACACTAATTTGGAAAACAACATGTTTGAGCTATTGTATTACTATTGGGTCAAACACTAATTTGGAAAACAACATGTTTGAGCTATTGTATTACTATGGGGCCAAACACTAATTTGGAAAACAACATGTTTGAGCTATTGTATTACTATTGGGCCAAACACTAATTTGAAAAACAACATGTTTGAGCTATTGTATTACTACAGGGCCAAACACTAATTTGGCAAACAACATGTTTGAGCTATTACTATTGGGCCAAACACTAATTTGGAAAACAACATGTTTGAGCTGTTGTATTACTATAGGGCCAAACACTAATTTGGCAAACAACATGTTTGAGCTATTGTATTGAGACCAAACACTAATTTGGAAAACAACATGTTTGAGCTATTGTATTACTATAGAGCCAAACACTAATTTGAAAAACAACATGTTTGAGCTATTGTATTACTATAGGGCCAAACACTAATTTGGCAAACAACATGTTTGAGCTATTGTATTACTATAGGGCCAAACACTAATTTGGAAAACAACATGGTTGAGCTATTGTATTACTATTGGGCCAAACACTAATTTGGAAACAACATGTTTGAGCTATTGTATTACTATAGGGCCAAACACTGATTTGAAAAATAACATGTTTGAGCTATTGTATTACTATGGGGCCAAACACTAATTTGGAAACCAACATGTTTGAGCTATTGTATTACTATTGGGCCAAACACTAATTTGAAAAACAACATGTTTGAGCTATTGTATTACTATAGGGCCAAACACTAATTTGGAAAACAACATGTTTGAGCTATTGTAGTACTATAGAGCCAAACATTAATTTGAAAAACAACATGTTTGAGCTATTGTATTGAGACCAAACACTTATTTGGAAAGCAACATGTTTGAGCTATTGTATTACTATAGGGCCAAACACTAATTTGGAAAACAACAAGTTTGAGCTATTGTATTACTATTGGGCCAAACACTAATTTGGAAAACAACATGTTTGAGCTGTTGTATTACTATAGGGCCAAACACTAATTCGGAAAACTACCTATTTGAGCTATTGTATTGAGACCAAACACTAATTTGGAAAACAACATGTTTGAGCTATTGTATTACTATGGGGCCAAACACTAATTTGGAAAACAACATGTTTGAGCTATTGTATTACTATAGGGCCAAACACTAATTTGGAAAACAACATGTTTGAGCTATTGTATTGAGACCAAACACTTATTTGGAAAGCAACATGTTTGAGCTATTGTATTACTATAGGGCCAAACACTAATTTGGAAAACAACAAGTTTGAGCTATTGTAGTACTATAGAGCCAAACACTAATTTGGCAAACAACAAGTTTGAGCTTATTGTAGTACTATAGGGCCAAACACTAATTTGGAAAACAACAAGTTTGAGCTATTGTAGTACTATTGGGCCAAACACTAATTTGGAAAACAACAAGTTTGAGCTATTGTAGTACTATAGAGCCAAACACTAATTTGGAAAACAACAAGTTTGAGCTATTGTATTACTATAGGGCCAAACACTTATTTGGCAAATAACATGTTGGAGCTATTGTATTGAGACCAAACACTAATTTGGAAAACAAGATGTTTGAGCTGTTGTATTACTATAGGGCCAAACACTAATTTGGAAAACAACATGTTTGAGCTGTTGTATTGAGACCAAACACTAATTTGGAAAACAAAATGTTTGAGCTATTGTATTACTATAGAGCAAATCACTCATTTGGTAAACAGATGAAATTACTGAAAACCTTTACTATTGTAAAATCTTACATAATAAAAATTGCAAAAACATATTAGCTCCTGAAACTTTTGGGAAAGATTTCTTTCCTATCTGGCTAATGTTTTTACAAATGATAATCCCATAACTCACAAGGTAATTTTCAGTTTGGTATTACGTTCTTAACTAAAATATTCTAAACAACAAATAGTTGTCTCAATTTCAAAACATATCATGGCTTAATTCAATTTTAGAATTCTGAATACTGGGGATTTCTTTAGATACCATTCTTATTGTGTTATTGAGAGTTGCATAGTTCTACTATCGACATACACAAGATATTTCAAACTTACGTTTTCTTCATTTAGTTGAAAATCAATGTTATCTGCTATCATGTAAGGCCGGCTTTCTCTCCATTTGATTGGCTTTAACTTTTGTTGTGATAAATGCCTCACCAAATTTAAACCTTCTTGCTCTGTGTCAAGGGTATACAGTTTGCCATCAGGAAACCTAGTAGACAAAATACATTCATTAATGACTGTTATAACGCTAAAAAGAATCTTGGCATTTAGAATCTAGGTGCTTATACCATAGTGCAAAGCGGATGCGAGTACTTGACTCCCCTGGATGGGACACCAGTCATCACATGTTAACTCCCCAGCAAAACTGGCACTCATTTCACAGCTAAGTGAACTGGAGCAAATCAGATAATGTCTTGCTTTAGGACACAGTGCATGGCTGAGATTCAATACAGTACCTTTTTAGTATGAGACAGACACCCTAGCCACTGGGCTACTGCACTCAGATACAAGTGAGCTATAATGCTTAAATTCAAAATTCATAAAATGTACTTGTGCTCCTCACCATCAGTCCCTTTAGTATTACAGTATCTCACCTTTTTTCTACAGTCTTTTGTAACAGTCTTTTTGCTTCATGTCTTTTCTTTATAGGAACTTCAGACAAACCCTGCGATGAAAAGATAGGACATTCAATAATAGAGGTATTAATTACAGATTCCTGCAAGAGTCAATTCCAGACAGACAAATATACACGCATTAGATCACCAAGTCAGATTAGTGTCTGTTATATTATTATAAAGGGAAATTAATTATGACATGCTTGGACAAAATAAACCATTTCACAATTAAAACCTAGAAATAATTCAGTTAACTGATATCTTGTATATATTCTTATTGCTAAACCACTTTTGATTAAACAAAATGTTATCTATCTATGTTTTATGTTAAGCATTAGCCTGACTGTTATTGTGGGTTATATATCCACAAAGTTCTATTCTATATTAAATCCCATCGGATTTAATTTTTTGCTGTCTTTAGTTTAACTGAAGTTATTTCATCTAGACTATATCTATGACATGGATCAAGTACACTTTTGAGTTTGATGTGTGTTCATTATCCTGAATACAATAACTTCACACTATGCTCTTAAACTGATATCATTTACTATTCCAGCTATTGAAATTAATAAGACACACATTACATCTCCCTTCCTATAATTGCTACATGTAGATTTCAGTTAAGGTTCTGAATTATTGTTATACGGACTAGCATTACATCAGAACACTTTGAGCCTTACCAAGCTGGGTTCTAAGTGGTCTAAATAAAAGCACATTAGTGACGGAATTATGACACGAGAGGTGGAAAGTTGGAATGGTTGAAATAAGGATAGTCATTACGAATTTGATGATGATTAAGCAGGCGCGGATCAAGGAATTTCTGAAAGGGGAGGCAGACACATCAATTCTGACTAACTTTTGTTCTGTTGTGCATGAGGTTTGATGGAGAATTCAAGACATTATTTTTACACTCTACCTGTAAACTTATGTAAATATCAACCATAATTTCAATTAGAATGGGAACTTTTAGGCAAAAAGAGACAAAGTGTGGAGGGTATATGTGGTGTAAAAGGGGGTGTATGCCCCACACCCACCCCCTGGATCCGCACCTGGTAAGAGTAAGAGGGGTGAGCTGTAGCTTCTCTTACCTGACTAACCACGGTGGTAGTTGGCAGACCTTGAGCAAATAAACATGACAAGCAAAGGTCTCCCCAGTCATCCCATGCCTCGGTTGGAGATATAACACAAATAATGGAGTCTGCGATTTTGGCTACATCCAAGATGGCTGACAGATTGGGTGGTGGAACCACAAATGTGAAACGCTGCTTGAATTTGGGAACACTTCATGAAATACAAAAGACAGGAAATTAACATAAATTGTTTTATTAAGCCATAATATTAAATTCCTACTACAAAAACTTTGGTTTATTTTAATGTCTGTTAACAACCCCAAAATATACTTAAACATATTTATTATATTGTAAAGTGGAGATTTCTTATTTCTATTCTGGAATAGCTCAGCCTCTAATAAAAGGTATCACTCTCAGCTTTGCCGCTGGGTTTCATATCTCTCAGTGGACCTACACTTGTCTAATCATTATACAACTTATAATGTAGTGAATATTTCAGAATCCATCTTGATTATATATTGAATTATACTCAAATGACTACACCAAAAATTATGTGATTCTGTAGGAAAATATAAACTTTTATCCACTATTTGATTCACTCGCCTGTGGGTTTAGACCTTTTCAGTGGTGATTACTATATTTTTTTACAAGTATCAAAGCTTGGGTGAGACTAGTACTATTCTGAAACAGGCTCGCAGTAAAGAAAGCCCTTTTTTCACTGATAAATTCAGTTGATATGGAAAATTGCTTGACATAGAAGTTAAAGCGTCCAATAGGACAAAAAATTACGCCCAATAGCTTTAAGCATTTAAAGACTACTGAAAATAACACCAGATGTAATATGATAAAGACTTACGAGTAATTCCAACTATGCTTTGAAATATTTTGCTGAATTGTGGCTTCACTGTCAGAAGAAAACAGCTTCTCTAAAAATGGCTGAGGGTCAATGTCGTTGTGTAGACTCAGGACAAGCTGACAAAAATGCAAAGAAACAGCAGGATTAATTCTGTATTATGTGATAATAACTGTCAACTTTGCAGTAAATTTACAAGAAAACATAAGTATATTATTTTGAAGTAAGCTAGCTCTGGAATATTTCAATAAATTACATCACTCTTCCTGGGATTAACCAAAAACATCACAACTTTATCAAAGTAGCATATAACCCAATTTGCTATTGCATGGAAATCAATCATATTTTTTAAGACCAGAATTCGAAATATGCAAAAATACATGAAATGTTTGACCCCATAAATTTTTAGTTAATCTGTTGCATCAGCCATCATACCATCATGGAAATTATCATACAAATTTTGCTTTTGACAAAAATGTTATGTACACCTATTAATGGGTACAAACACTTATTTTTCAAGGAATGCAATACAAAACAAACATCTTAAAAGATGTCATAGATGGAACTAGTTGGTATGGGCTGTTTGGGATTTCATGTACACATACATTAGATGGCAAAGGTAACAGAATTATAATAATGGAAGATGTTCAATCACATACCACTCTTAATCTACCCAACGCTTCTAAGCTCTGGATAGGTAAGCATAGGTTGTCCATTTTGTTTTTCATTTGTCTTTAAGACAACGTGAGATACTATAAGAATTTGAACACTGTTATGGAGCAGATATTGTTTTTGGTGAGGTACCATTGCCAATGAGACTCATTCAACAGGGTAATACTTACCACAAGGTGAGGGGCTGAGTTTCTTCCACCAACATTCCTCTTTTGTGCTAGAAAAGCATCTCTCTTCTTTTTCCTGAACTGCAGCGCCTTTGTAAATAACAAAACAAGAGGGTGTTTTCTGATGAGCTAATATGGGTAGCAATGGACTGCACTATACAAAACATCATTAGAAGTACTCGCACTGATTTCATTACAATGTTGCAACAAAATATAATATTGCACTTTGTAGGCTGGTGGTGCCTTACAAGTAAAAAGGATTTTTTAAAGGATTAGTTTAGGAGTCCAGTATGTCCATCTTGTATGAAAGAGGACTTAAAACGAAAATAAATGGTGAAGAAAGTGTTCAAAAATTGTATTCCTTTAAGGAGATATTCAAGTTTAAAGCTCCGTCTTATCTGTGTAGAAATGACTGGTGTAGTAAGTCTACTATGGAAAGTTGGTGATTTTATCCTCTCATTCTTAATAATTAATAATGTGCTTTAATAAAAGTTTATTTAATTTTTTTCACTATTTGAAATATTTTTTCTTGAATTTTCTTCAAGTGGTATATTATAAATACCCTTCCTAAATTTAGCTTTACTACTTTTTTTAAAATTATATCCTATGGTTTTTAAGCCACAAAATCGCAGGACAAAATATGATAGAACACATAAAAACTTTCAGAAATCTGAGGCTATGACATCACAACTAGTCTGATTTCAGTCGTTTCTACACAAATGATACCAAATTTTGAACTTGGATGTCTCCTTAACGGAGTAAGATATTTGAATGCTTTCTTCACTATTTTCTTTCTTTTAAAGTCCTCTTTCTTATCAAATTGACTCATTTGACCCCTGAACTAATCCTTTAAACGAAATGTCAATGAGACACTCAAATACCTTTGGCTGTCCATTTTTCCAGTAATTCTCCCTGAATAACATCACAATGTGCTTTTTACAATTACACTAACTAGGGTACTGCTTCTGCTTTTTCTTTTGGTGGAACATTTTCTGTTTTTTCTGACGTATTTATGACAAACTATGATGTCCAAGTATATGTGTAAAGTGAATCTACAATCTTGGACAAAATTCGATGAAACATTAAGTGAAATATGTGATGCTTTTCATGAACCTACTTTTCTATTATAAATTATTCCACATTTAGAAATAAAAAATGCTGGAATTTTTTTTCATTGCTTCTTCAATCCCTATTCTTTCATGTGTAATTAATATTTTAGAATTTTTAAGGACATTGTTATAATTTCATTGACGCCAACAGTGTCCTCTTCCCCTACCTCACTATATTAGCCCACCTCCCCTCCATGTCCAATGTTGGCCGTTGTTAATGTTTTTCTGAAAGTGACGTCAAGACAGAATTAAATCCAACATTGAATAGGGGAAGGAGGTAGGGAGTTACAATTTACAGAAAAAAACATTAAAGAAACATAACACTACAACATATGTAATTCTCATAACGCTGTATTGTACCAACAGTTTTGTCCAAGTTTGTACATGTTTTAATACTTGCTGTTTTGCCACTTACTCCCTAAACATGAGCAGTCTATCCTAGGCTGTTCAAATTATGAAGATCAAGTAAAGTGCATCACTTACGGAAATAGTTACAAACCTCTTTTTGTGGCAGTATTTTCAAGAAAGCATTGACTAGCGTGTTACGGTATCTAATTTTGGCCATTTGCAATTTTGAAAGACAATTTGGTAAAGGTACTGTGCTTATCTTTTTCTCCATAGAAGTGTTTTATTATATTTTACACCGCACAAATTGTGACTCTCTCATTTGCTGGCTACATGTATGTTTCACTGACAATTAACAAGAAAACCTTGACAAAAATCAAATGAACTTTTTGCTTGCTTGTTTGTAATTTATGCAAATGACAGGAATAGCACACATAAGTCACATTGACTTGTTTTCAGTTTGTTTGTTTGATGAGAGCTTAACGGCACCACAACAATGTGGGTCAAATTGTGCCTGAGAGGTCAGATCATTCTAGAGGTAGGTAGGAAAGGAAACAGGGGGAGAATGAGAGAAATTTAAGAACAAGTCAGAAAGCTGTGATCGAGAGAGGAGGTGCTGGGTTGAAACCAAAACAAAGTTAAGAGGGGGTAAAAGTGGAGAATTAAATATGGTTGTAGAGGGAAGCATGATGAAGGAAGGAGATAATTTTATCCAGAGGATATTTCTGGAAGAACTCAGCAATTGAGTTGTGGGGAGCAAGGGAAGCTCTGGGAAGGTTGTACAGGGGGCAAGCAAGGAGAACGTGATGGATTGTGAGAGTGCAATGGCAATTGTTGCAGAGGGGTTGGGGGAGCCAATAAGGAGGTGGGAGTGAGTGAGATGGGTGTGACCTATTCTAAGATGGGTAATATGAACGTTGTCGATACAAGAGAGATTGTTGATGGTAGGTTTGATCAGAATGGTGGGCTGGATGATGTGGAGTTTGTTATCAATTTGGGAGTTCCATAAGGTTTGCCAGCGGTCACAAACAAGGGAAGCGATAAGCGGTTTGATGTCAGAGAGGGTTTTGGGAAAAGGGGTAGTTAGGAGGTTGAGGGCAAGCTTAGCGGCTGCATCAGCCCTGTCATTGCCAGGGATGCCAACATGGCTGGGTATCTAGAAGAAAAGAACACTTTTCCTGCAAAGGGTGGGCGAAAGGAGTTTCTGGAGGAGGAGGTGGGATGTTAAGTTGCCCATTTTAGGTTGAGTAAAGAAGTAAGAACAGCATTTGAGTCAGAGAAAATGGCAAAGTGGCTGAGCGGAGAGTACTCAATAAAGTTGAGGGCGAGGAGAATGGCCATTGCCTTGGCTGAAAAGATGGATGAGTAGTAGGGAGGTCTGCTACTGAGGATGATGTCTTGGATGACAGCAGCAGCAGCTGTTTTGTTGCCTTCCTTGAAGCCAATAAATTTTGCCAGGATGGAAAGTGGATAAACACTGGGTTAACACCCTGCTGTTTTCGAAACGTGTTCAGAGAACCAGGCAGAGAGTGAAATTCCTACCATCGGGACTGATGGCTTAACGTCCTCTCCGAAGGATAGTGAGCGCCACCCAACCAATGGCCACTTTTCCTAAAGGTCGGGTGGGGAAGAAGGTGTAATGCCGAGGACAAACTTCTGTGCTCAATGTCAGCGTATATCGTTCTACATATCTGTGGAAAAATTCTTGGATAAATCGCCATTGGACTCGAACCTGGGACCTCCAGCATGTCAGTCTTACGCTCAGCCAACTGAGCTACCTGCCTCCCTATATTTCTGCAACCTGATAGCTGTTTTCAGGTCATGAATTATTGTGACAATGGAAATTTGTTTATTTCAAGTTCTTTAAAAAATTTCAAAATCATAAAAGGTTGGAGGAGGGATCGCTATCCTTTGATTAGAGTAATTTCAAAGTTTGAAAAAGAAATCAATTTAAAAAAATTTTTTTACTCCGTTTATTGACATCTTCAATAACACCAATAACAATTCATACATTTGTAAAAGAAACCTCACATAACAAATAATAAGAAATATTAGATGACTTTTTAACATACCTGAGAGCAGATAATGATATAATGTACAATACAATCAATTGAAAATAATGAGAAAAGCACATCGGTGTATTCTGCGACTTTATAGAGTGATAAGTGAATGAAAGAAAAATAAATCGATAAAAACACAAAACACAAAAGGAAATCAATTAAAGAAATCAAAGTTAATTTGAGTGAGGAACAAAAATTGATTAATTCTTCTATAAGCAGCATGGATGATTTCAATCTGTACTGGCTCTTTGAGTTTGAAACTAAACACACGCATTATCTCAAATTATAATTATTTCAGATAAAAGAGATATTACCTGATTTCTCCTGTCTGCCTTCTTTTGCTCTTTCCTTAGGTGCTTAGAGATAGTTTTGACATCAACTCTTCCTATTAAAGAATTCAAGGGGAAAAATAGTAACTAAAATGAAGCAGTATTGCAAATTCTGAATCAACTAGTAATTCTCCTTAATCATCTGCAACTTAATATCATCTACCTTTCATTCAAGACACATATTGATCAAACTAAAAGCAAATCTATGGATAATTTAAATTGGGTAACAGTAATGTTAGTCTTTAGAGTTGTTACTGATTGCAAATTGTGCATTGATTACCTCTTACCCAAATATTTCTGGATTCCCTTAATGTTCATACAAATAAGGTATACCATCATGTTAAGATGCTTGGTTCCCATTTTCAAGTTTTAGTCTTACTCATGGGCAAGATTTGCCCATGTTGAAAGATGGGGAGGGGGGAGGGAGGAAGGTAGGAGTCACAACATCACACTAAGATATAAAATATCACTATCAAATTTGAAAAAAAGATATAAATGTGGGGAAAAAGGGAACAAATATCAAGAACAAATTATCACGTCAATGGTCGCACAATCAGGAAATTTTTGTTGACTGTATAAAGCTTCGTGTTTTTTCGAAATTACCGAGACCTATGAAGCTGGGCCTGTTTAAACTTTGAATATCCATGTCAGTAGCTGTGCAGTTGCACAGTTGATCGTTATGTTAACAGCTTAAATTCATTCATTTATTCTTCGCTATAAGCCTGGTGGCTCATTGATGCACTCCTTAAGACCATTGTATGGTAAAAATTGTGTTGGGTTGTGGATTGAGTCTAACATGACTCCATGCCAGCAGTCAGATCTGGGACAGTTAATCCACTCCATTTTGTTAGGCTTTCAATCCATCTTCCACAGGGGCAACCAGTAGAACTCTTGGTTTGGTTTGTTGATGTTTAACGGTTTAACGGCACCACGACAGTCAGAGTCAAATGTGCCAAGAGGGTATTCATAAATTATGGTGTAAGAGTTAGGATAATTTTGTAAGGTTTTGGGAGGGTTGTAAGGGAGATAACTGGGAAAAGCAGAAGAAAAAAAAACTTTTGGTGAAAAGAAAGGCGTATGTAAATTTAGATGTAGAAAGGGAGGGGAGGAGGGGAATTAAATGTGGTGGAAGAGATTGTTGTTGCAGAGGAAGTTGATGTTTGAGGAAGAATTGTTTTTAAAAAGGTCTGAGATTAAGGATAGTGAGGAGAGAAGAGATCTGGAGTTCTGGTAAAAGGGACAGATTACGAAGATATGCTTGATGGAGAGATCGGTGTTTTAAGTGGGGCAGAGGGGTGGGGGAGCCAGATAAGAGATGGGAGTGAGTAAGAGAGGAGTGGCCGAGGCAGATGGGGGTGACAACAATGTCTTTCCTGAGGTTGCGACTGTGCAGAGGGGTGTTGGTCCAGACTTTGGGTTTGATGGTGTGGAGTTTGTTACTGGTTTCGTGATTTCAGGAGTTTTGCCAGGTTTTTTTTTATGTAATTGGAGATGGAGAAATGGAGGTCTGAGTGTGTAATAGGAAAAGGAGAGGTGCTGTTTGACAGAGCTTTGTTGGCGGCGCTGTCGGCTCTCTTGTTGCCAGGGATGCCGACATGGCTGGTAATCCAGAAAAAAAATATATTCTTTCCTAAGGAGGAGAAAGTGTGGAGTTTGTTAAGGATTTGTAGAATGAGAGGATTGGGCCAGAGCATGAGGATGCCAGTGAAGATAAATTTAGAGTCAGAGAAGATAATGAAACAGGGGCAGGAGAGAGCTCTATGAAGTTTAAGGCTAGGAGGATGGCTTTCACCTCGGCAGAGTAGATAGAGGTGCCGTCAGGTAGCCTTGAGGAGAGGGTGAGGCCAGGACAGGCGGTGGCGGCTGCAGAGGAGCCTTCGAGGACACCATACTGCCAAGTGGTGTTGAAGGCATTTTCGAGGTCGAAGAAGATAGAGATGGCGTGAAGATTTCTGACGAAGGCTTCATGGATGAAGGTGTAGACTTTGAGGACGTGGTCCAGACAGTTTTGGTTTGTTTGTGAAGCTATTTTGAGTGGGGGAGAGGATGGAGTTCCTCTCAAGGTACCAGCAAAGTCTGTAGTTGACCATACGTTCCATGATCTTGCAGAGGCAGGAGGTAAGAGCAATGGGTCTGTAGTTTTTTTGGATCGGATCTGTGTTTGTTAGTTTGGGGGATTGGGGTGATGATAGCCTCTCTCCAAGTAATAGGGAAAGAGTACAAGTAATTGCAAATCTTGAGGAGTATTTCTAGGGAGTTCCTGGAGAATTTTTGAGTAGATTGTAGTGGATGCCGTCAGGGCCTTGAGAGAAGGATCCAGAATTTTTGAGGGCGGAGGAGAGCTCAAACTAGGTGAAAGGGATATCGTAGTTTTCTTGATTGTTGGACTGGAAGTTAAGAGGGTTCTTTTCACCCTCAATTTTTTGGTTGCGGAAGGAGTGAGAAAGATTGTCATTTGAGGACATTAGAAATGGCTCTGCTTAAAACCAGGAACATCTCAACCGGCCCTCAAATGGAGCAGGGCCGGTCAGAGTAAAAGTTATATATTTCTTTGTTTCCCAAACCAACTGTATACAGTTTCACCTTATCTTTGCTCCTTCAAGATAACAACAACTCCCACTGGTGTTTTATGGTATTTTTAGTGACAAACATCTGAATATAATGGCAATCCTTTGTAATATAAGTAGTAACTGTAATCAATGCTGGCATTGTTTGTCTTTGCTCTTGGGGAAAGGTGATATGAACTATTGAGCTGAAACCTATGTATACCTCAATGTTATGATGCAAAGTTAATCTTGCGAAATGATGTGGTTAATTTGTTGATTCAAAATTGCAGGCCAAATTTTAAGCAGTGCCTTTACTAATGAGGTGTTGGCGAAAGTGGAGGCTAGGCAGTCGGTGATGTCTTTAAGGTCGGTGATTTTGGTGTTGTTGAGGATGAGCTTTTTCCTTTGAAGTTACGGATCATATTCCAGACCTGGGAGGGGATGGTCTAGAGATCCAGGGACGAGACAGATTTCCCAGGAGACTTTTTGGCTGAGTTTAATGGTCTTCCTGGCTGTAGCTCTGAGGATGCGAAAGTTGTCAACTTTCGGGGTGTGTGGTAGGTAGGTGGGTTTTGAAGAGACAGAGGGCTTTGTTATTGAGGGAGATCGCTTTTTTGTAGTCGGTGGTGAACCAGGGTTTGAAGTTATGTGGGGTAAAGGCGGAAGTGGGGATAGTGAAATTAACAACCTTTAAAAGTTTGGAGGTGAAGAGTGAGATGGAGTGATTGGAGAGGAGGATGTCATTAGTGATGGAGATATTGCACAGAGTGGAGTAGAGTCCTCAGTCTGCTTGGGTTGGGAAGGGGTGAGACGAAGGGGTTGGGGTGAAGATGAGGATGGGTAAATGGTCACTCCTGCAGAGTGAAGGGTGAACCCTCTGGTCAGAGAAGTCAACAGAGGGAGGGGTCCCAGATGAAGAGGTCAAGGTTGGTGAAAGTGCCAGTTTTTGGGTGTAAGTAAGTGGGGGAGCCGTCCTTAAGGAGGCAAAGGTTGCGGTGGTTCAGGAGATTTTTGATGTGTTTCCCTCTGACAGTAGAAGTAGAGGAACCCCAAAGTGGGTTGTGAGCATTGAAATCACCTGTCAGGATGAAAGGCTTGGGAAGTTAGGAGATGAGATTGTCAATGTGAGAGAAAGAGAGGGGGGAGGAGGGGGGGGGAGGTATGTATAAACTGCAAAAAGTGATGGTTTTGTATAGGGTTGTGAGACGGCAAGTACACTGTAGCCTGAAGGTCCGATTGGATAGGAATATGGCTCAAGGGGATATCATTTCTGACATAAATAGAGGAGCCGCCAGAGGCCTTTCTGGCGTATTGGGTGATAAAATGGGATCCTGTGTACTCTGGAATGGAAATGGAGTCAGACGTTAGAGTTTTTTGAAGTTGGCAGAGACCACGACAATTCCATTGTATGATGTCTACCATTTTAGAGGAGAAGAGGGGGGACCCCTGAGGGGGACCCAAGTCCGGAGAGTGTTGTCTGACCTCCATGTCTTAGAAGACGTTGTGATCGATGAAGGGGAGGATCAAAGAGGAAGAAGGTTTGATTGAGAAGTCCCCCCTGTCACTGAGGGAAGATCTGGGGGAGTTTGTGTTGTGAAGATGGTGTTTTGAATTGGTAAGGTTTTGTTTGGTTGGATGAGAGGGTTCTGTTGGTTTTGAGTTTGGTTTTTTTGGCTTGAGGGATGGGGGGGTAGAGGGTAAGAATGTAGAAGTTGGGGTGGTCCATAACAGTTGGCAGGCGATCTGTGGATGTTTTGTGGGTAATCTTAGCTTATTTATCGTGTTGAGGTGGTCTTGTGAGAGTTGAGATCTTTTGGAGGGGGAGGGAGTAATAAGTGAAAAGGTTTTCCCTTTCGTGGGGAGGGATGCAGCATGGTGGTGAGAGGGGCCTGAGGTGTTAGTGAATGAGGAAGAGGTAGAGGGGTGGGCGTGGATGGAAGGGGGTTGATGGGGGACAGAGCATTTCTTCTCTGAGTGGAAAATTGGTCGACCCAGGTTATGTCAGTCTGGATGCCCCTGGAGATAGTAAAGGTGGGTGGAAGGGTGGAAGGGTGGGGGTGGGTTGTGTTTGTGTTTGTGGTAGGATTGGAGTGGGTGATGACTTGGGAATAGGTGCGGGTGTTTTGGTTGAGTTGGTTTGGGAATTTAGAGTCTAAGATCTTTTAAGCCTCGGAATAAAAAACATTTTGAAGGGTTTTTATCCTGGATACTTCTTTCTCTCTGAGCCACTTGGGGTAGGAGTTTTTATAATATCTCAAGAACTGATTATTAGATTTGGATCAAATTTAATGTGTGGTTTTATTGTTGCTAACAGAACAAGTGATTTAAATATGGAAAATATTAATACAAGGGAAGGGCAAAAATCAAGGGGTGAGAATGCTAAGGGGAAGGTTTGTCAAGACATAGTTCAAACTTTCCAATGGAATGTGGTGAATCTGAATCTGAATCGGTTAAGTTGGCAAAAATCCTTCAAGAGGACATGAACGCCAACCGAGCGTAAAAAGCATGAGTAAAAAAAAAAAAAAAATAGTTAGCAATACAAGTGTTAGTAAGTTTAGCTTTGAAACAGTTGAAACTTAGTGCATGTACAATGTCTGAGAGTAAACAATGAATTCATACCATGAAAAGAAATCCAACAATCAATTTTATGGACTCAATTAATACTTAAATCAAGTGATTTCTGGATTCAAAGAAAATGAAACAATTAGTTTCTGGAAATGGAAAATGATGGAAAGTGATTATTGATTGAAAGAAATTCAAACAATGAATGCTTTGCCTAAATAAAACTGAAAACAATGGTATGACCTTGGAAGAAACCCAGTCAGAAGATAATCTCAAGTGTTTAGAAGATAATCTTGTATTCAAGTATTCAGAATACAAATGATCATTAAATTTCAAAACTTGAGGATGCATCTTGAAGGGCATAGGATTTCTGAGGTAGATTATATTGAGTCTGGGGATCAAATGAACTCTACGATTATTCTAGGCATGTTGAAATTGCATTGGGGGCGGAGGTACGTGCACT
>JAIGNY010003621.1:430000-545000 GCA_020152595.1 Chiridota heheva
GTCACAACGGTTGTTACCTAATTTTAGGTACGATCACATGAGTGGACTGTACAACATATATATTAAAACTTTTTAAAAACAAATGATTATTTTCCCATCCTCACAAAAACTCAACAACATAAGACACTATACATCAATAGCGACTGATATTGATTTGTTTTACTATGATTCGTAAACCTTCGAAAATCGTCATGCAGTATCATCATAAGAAAAAAAGTTTGCTTATTGGATAACGTTGTCTCTTAGCAGAATAGAGTATCGAGTATTCTTTATTGGGGGTACAAAGATGCTACAACACTGGTTCAAAGGTAACAAATTGCAGTATAATATGACGCCTTTTAGGCGCACGAGAAAAGAGGTGGGGTCTGAATTTAGTTCTAGAGAAAAAAAAGGGCAGGGAGGATGCATGTTTTTCTAAACGAGAAAGGGGTTGGGGTTGGGGGAGGGGGAGGGGTGGAGGGTAAAGGGTATCGTTTAAAAATGGAATAACCGGGGGAAAATACTATAGAAAAGGAGGTTAAAAAGATAGAAGAAACACGTTGACACATTAAACTTGCCTTTTTTCCCAATTTATTGATACAGCATTATCGTCAGAAAATAACTTGCAAGGAAAGGACGTCCGTATATTAGCACTGTACAGGACATGATACACCAGAAAATAACACGCAGGTTATATGGCGCTAAAAAACATCACTAATCAAACAATGAATATTTAAAATTAAATTTTAAAAGTAACAAATGTTCAAACAAAATGTTCAGCAGTTCGCGGGATCCGGTTTACTATTATTTATCACTTATAATTTTTGATACAGCGCCCTTTTTGTTTGTTTGTTGAAATTTTTCTTTCAAAACAATGCTCGATAATAAGACGCAGCTTATATGACATAACAATCTACAACAATACACATTTTGTATTTATTGTTGAAACAGGCGTAGATAACTCTTCTTCTTTTGAGAGTTCTTCTTCTTTAGGTTTCTCGATGATGGTGGGTGGTATGTCATGCTTTAAGTTTACCTTGCGCCTTTTTAACAGGGTGGGAGATGGCGACGACGACGGTGAACGGGGTCTTTTCTTTGCGGGTGAAACGATAGGTACTTTGACTAGTGCTTTTAAATGTTCTACTGCATATAGGCCTTTCATGTTCGTCAGTTTACAACATTGCTCCAGGTTGAGAGAAATCCCCTTTTCTCCGGGTATGACCGTCCATTGACGGCTGGTGCGTCCGTTTACCGTTTAAATCGTTGATCGTTTGCAATGTGTAGTCGAAACGGCAAGAATGTTTTCATCTTCTGCGGTAAGACTGATGTAAATTTGTTTTCCGAGAAGCAAACGTAACTTTTCGGGGTGTGACGAACCACTCATGCGACGGGCTCCGTTGACGCTAGACGCATGTATGGTAATGCAAGACCAGTTAAGATATCATATTTTTGTTTTTACAGAATTCATCCCAAACGCCTTCTTCCATGGTGATGCCTTCAACCGTGACTCGAGGTATTGTACCGGAGTTGGTTTTGACATACTTGCCGAGATGAACGTATTTTATGCTTTCAAACTGCGATGTAGACACGCACACGTCCTATCCTGTGGGATAAGCTCGGGTCACCCATCCGCAACTGTCTCTTACTTTGTCGAAACTCTGCATTTTCAAAGCTCTCTTCAATGGTATGTTGTCCGCACCCGAAGAAGGGGGTGGGAATCGCATTTCTCCCGTATGCTTGTTATGGTAGTACACGTTACCATTCCTCTCGTTTACTTTATTCCAACCGGTTTGGGCCATGATGTGTTTTTCCTCGGAGAGCTATGAAAGAACGATGGGTGTTTCTTGGATTCAGGTACTTTATAACTTTTTTTCATGCGAGGGCGCTAGTTAATTTTCAGCCGATGACATCCTGCTTTATTCCAATCGGAAGATATGTTTTTTGACTGTAAGACAAGGTTGGATTTGTTACACGTCGGCTCTTTTTCTTTCTCAACAGGCATACATACAAATCTTACCGATTTTCAAAACGTTGGTCTCAACATGAAGATACTATTCCCAAATAGTAGGCTCCATGGTCTCAAACATGACAAGTTTCCTGTTTCTCGATTGTCAAGTACAATGTCTTCTCGAATGACGTGACTCGGTAAATTGTAAAGATATTATCCTGATATTATCAATAATAGTGACATGACGATTTATCTATATTATTTTTACAGTTTAAGCCCTTTTACAAATCTAAGCTTCTAATCAACAGATTATCATAGGGTGTATTTTTTGAAATGGGTGACAATGAGTACCATGATACCCCCCACCTGACACATCCAGTCAGAAAAGCTATACACTTCGTTAAAAGGACTTTATGGAACAATCGAGACTATTCTGTGACGGCAATCCGATGACCAAGAGGGAAAATCTCAGGGGCCGCTATACAGGTAGTAACCAATCAGAAGCTCCGTCGTCGAGACTATCTTGTGACGAAATCCGATGACCAAGAGGGAAAATCTTAGGGGCCGCTATACAGGTAGTGACCAATCCGAAGTTAGCATTAAGTATATGCAAATGAATACAAATCTCAGAGGTCAATATACAGACCCCGACCAATCCGATGACCAAGAGGGAAAATCTTAGGGGCCGCTATGCAGGTAGTGACGAATCCGAAGTTAGCATTAAGTAAATGCAAATGAATACAAATCTCAGAGGTCAATATACAGACCCCGACCAATCCGATGACTAAGAGGGAAATCTCAGGGGCCACTATACAGGCCCGGACCAATCCAATGACCAAGAGGGAAAATCTTCGGGGCCGCTATACTGGCCCGGACTGTCCGGGACTGTATAGTGGCCTCTTACTACTTCGCTGATTGGCTATTTCCTAATCATGGTTTCCTTTTATGAACGTCGGGTGTGTATGACGATGAAAACCTTCGAAGTCTTAAATCAAGTGGTTTCACCTTTTAACACAGTTGGGATATCAAGGCAGACGTTTTATGACTTATTGCACAATTTCAGGTCGCCCTTCTTCAGTTCTTTGGCAGGGGTATATAAACCGAGCAACACCAGTCTTCGGGCCATCTTCCAGCTCCATGTGGCATAGCAAATGAGATGCATGACTATCACTGAGGGTTGTCCAATAGCTTTCAGCAATTCTATAAGAACTATATACAGTATAGGCCGAAGAGCAATTTTTCAAAAGGGGAGCACGCACGTTTAAAACGACTGATCTGAAAGACGTAAATGCAAAGTCAGGAAAGTGGTGGGTTAAATAAATAATCTCTTCGGTTCCTTTCTAATCATCCCTGGACCTAGACACATACACATTGCAAGCGCGAATCCAGGGGATGCGCGCGTTTTTTTTAATCACATATACCCTTTGCACTTAATCTCATTTTGGTTGATATCTACATAAGTCTAGAGCTAGAGTGTGAGAAGAATATCTTTGTCTTTGCAAGTTTTTTACAAAGAGTATCAAACCTTGTACACAACAGAACAAAAATAAGTCAGAATTTATGTTCCTCCTTCCCCCCCCCCTCCCCTCCCCTTTTCCTCCTCCCCTTACGGAAATTCCTGGATCCGCACCTGTATTGTACACTTTACAGATTGAAAATTCGTTCCAAAATTTATATTCCTTTTAACTAACTTTAGACTAGAATTGACATAGTTTTAAGCAATTTTCTGCTACCAAAATTACGCCAAAATACGGCCCTGGGCGCCTAACAGGACATCAATCCTGGAATTAACACTATTGGGCAATTTTCTTCCAACGAAATCGCGAGAAATACAGTGCCTTCCCTTAGATTTGATACAATTTTTAACAAATTGTGTGCTATCAAATTAAAAAGAAACGGAATTCGCTCTTTGCCGGGGTCCGTATACTCTTAAAAAAAAAGATTCTAATTTGTCACTTATTTCCAACCGTCTGGGGTTCTTCAAGAATTATTTTCAAAAGTTACTTAAGCAAAAAAGCTCTAGCTTGTCCCGTTGCCCGTATTTGGAAGCTTTTCGTCTCTATAATCTTTTTTCTAGGAGTGTACCATATCTTTGCCCCAAAGATTTGACGCAATTTATAGCAATTTTCTGCTATAATTATCACGAGAAACGCAAAGCTTCTAAGGCTTCGCCCCCTGGGTTCCAAACAGGGCTTCGCAGCCTTCGCCCTATAGCATGCTAAGATTAACACAATTTTAAGCACCATTGTTTGCTACCAAAATCACGAGAAGCGCAAGGCTTCCGGGCGCTTTGCTTTTAGATTTGTCACAATTTTAAACAATTTTGTGCTACCAACTGATCAAAATCACGAAAAACGTGTATGTTTCCCAGGGCTCCGATACCTGGGCCCCTACCAGATATTTCGACGCCCTGAATTTGACACGATTTTAAGCAATTATCTGTTATGAAAATCACGAGAAACGCAGGACATCTGGAAACTTCGTCCCTTGGGTCCCCAACAGCATAGGGATGGAACGGGAGGGGGGGGGGGGGGAGGGAAGGGTGTGGAGGTACAAGGGCACGTTCCCGCACTTTTCTTAAAAGTTTAAAAAGTACCCTTTTCCAGAGAGGAAAAGTGCTCTTTTTCTGAGGGAAAAGTGCCCTTCCACTGAGACAAGTGCCTTTTTTTTTTAAGAACAAACATGCCTTTTCAAACATTTAAAAAACTTCAATGTTTTCTTCAGAGACTATGTATATCTAACCTTTTCATTTAAAAAAGTGACACAAATATCGTCCTGAAAAGACCAAAATTAAGAAATTTCACTCGCATCGCGCGTATACATTAGTCAGAATTTTCCCTAAAGACAATTGGAGGCCCAACATCCCTACATATTGGACTTTTTCATACGTAAAAAGCCTTCACCTCTGCCTACCTTTGTTTTCCCAGCTTATAACTTGTAAAAACTCTTTAGGGGCTTTGGAGTGTGCGAACCACCACAAATTTCATAGTGGGCATCTTTAAAAATTATTTGGACCCTGTCCATTTTCATGACATACACGTACTGACGTGCCCTCCCCCATCTTCTTTGTAAGTGTAAAAAGTACTCCTTTACAGAGAAATACAATTGTTATTTCAAATATTAGAATATATTGAAGTCCCCTTAATATAATTGATGTTTTTGAGGATTGAAGAAAGTAACACAAACATCATGCAAAATACCCCAAATTTCAATTATGAAGCGCGTTTTAATTTGGGTTCTGAAAGTCTAAATCCTTTCAATTTAAAGACTTACAATTTATAAAAAAAATAATTTTTGTAGAAATTGTTAGAAAATTGCTATTATTTTTCTAAATTTTGATCCAAAATATCTTTAATTTTTGAAATTGTGATTTACAAAAGAATGGAAAATGGATCCCCCGTAAATTTCTAATCGATAAAAGTTCATAAACTTTCTAAGGTGGAGGGAAGAGGGGGGGGGAGGCATAGGGCAGGAAGATTCACCCTATAAGGCTATATAGCTATTCTGCGCAACACATGCTTTGAAAATACAACAGTTGGAAAGTGCCCCCCAGATCCTGTGCCCCCCAGGTTCAAACATCTTTCTTCGCCTCTGCTTAATAGGGCTTCAACTTTGGAGTTGACACAGATGCAAGCAGTTTTCTTTTCACAAACAGACAAAATCGCAAGAATTGCAGAGCTTTCAGGGGCTTTGTCCATATATTTGACACAATTTAAAGCAATTTTCTGCTACGCTACCAGAATTACAAGACACGCAAGGATTAGACCCTCAGTGATTTGACACAACATTATGTAATCAAAATTCGTCCCCTGATCACCTACCAGGAGTTCACCACTAGATTTGAACACTGATTTTAAGCAAATTTCTCAACGGCACCATCAACATGTCGAACTGTCTAAACGATGCATGCCAAATTAGATTTTTAATTTATCTATTTAGATTTTTTATTTGTTTATAGGGGCGCTAAAATGTCCTTGCCCCCCCCTCCCCATTGGATAGCACGCCCCTATAGGTAGTATAAATAAGCCAGAATTGATTTAAAATCAATTAAAAACCATCGATCATAGTGGCAAAATATGTCATCCACCTTAACCATTTTACATATTTTTATATCGCAGGCTGGCAGGCATCAACTTGCATATTTTGTGCAAATGTTGTAATGTATTGCAAGGCTACCATTGTATATTTTCTTTTGTAAATCCTTTGTTTTTATATGTCTACCATCATATATGAGATTTTCCCACTGAAAGTGGGGAAAAAGTCAAAAGTGTGTGTGTGTGTGTGTGTGAAGGGAGGGGGAGGGGGAAGGGAGGGGGAGAATCACAAATTCACGCTAAGATATAACAATTAACCATACAAATAATAAATTCGGAAGAGAAAAGTGTGGGGGACAAGCGTCCCCTTCACTCCCAAAAGCCACCTATGTCTATTACAATTCTTTGAATGGGTTCGACACATTCTGACCAAAGATTTATGACTCTTTCGCATGTCCCTAATAAAAGTCCTAGTAGCAGAAATAACCTTTCCTATCATTTTATTGACTTAAGAATTACATGAAGATTTTCAGCATGAATTATACTTTTATCAGCTGTGATTTAGAAAAAACACTTTAAGTGTTATTTTCAAAATACAAAAGCTGATCTGAGGGATAACGGAGAAGGGGGAAGGGGGGAGGGGGTGCAGTAAGCCCAGAGGTTAAGGCGTCGGTCCCGTATGCCTACTCAAAAGGTACTGCTTCGGGCCTGAGTACTATAGGCAAAAAGCTGTCACACAATCTCACATTATTTTGCAAATTTTCTTGTTATATTGCATATCTATTCGCAGGGATGTAGCCAGGGGGAGCAGTGGGAGCAGTCGTTCTCCTGCAAGCTGCTGAATATGACTTTTTGGCGACATTAACAAGTGTAGCAGTTTATTTATGGCATGTATGGGCTTCTAAGCTTCTCTTATTGCCATTTTTGACAACTTTGGTTAATTTTCCGGAAAATTCAGCCAATTTCCCCCCAAAATTAGGTTAATTTTTTTAAGAATCAGTGAATGTTCCAAGAAAATTCGCTCCGATTTCCCAAAAAAATTCCTCTAATTTAAAACTTTTCAGTAATTAACTGGTAAAAAAAGGGCAGCCACAACAATTTGGGCAAAAAGTTCCGAAGTTTTCTTGAGCAAAGAAAGTTTAGTCACCCAAATTAGCATTCCATTTGCTAAAATGAAATAAGAAATATAAAAATAAGAAAATAAAAAAAAAAATATTAAAAAACTGCCTCCCTCTAAAAAAAGTCAATATTAAAAATCGGTATTTTTACCTGAATCTGAATCTGAATCGGTTAAGTCGGCAAAAATCCTTCAAGAGGACATGATACCAGATTTACCGACTAATTTTAAATTTGAACGACGAGTCTCAAAATTTGTGTGACCTCCTCCCCCATCTCCCCTCCCTCCTATCCCTTCCTCTCTCTCGTATTTACACCCCTGCCCTCAGTAGATTAGGTGTAAATCATTATGGGGCTACGTCCTGTCTATTCGTGACAGGAGAATATATCGTTCATAGTTCACACTTCAATCCCCAAATTGTGGTGTACTACCGTACATACCGTAATGAAAGGTTTTGTTATTTTCCGAAAATGGCGGATAACATTTTATACTGTATTTGTAAACAGTATTATGATGCTTCTCGTTTTATGATTGAGTGTGATATTTGCAATGATTGGTTCCACGGAAGGTAAGTTAAGGTGTATTTATACTCGTTGTGAAATTACATTTGTCGTAGGCTAGGCCTACATTCGTTGTTTTGTTTTGGTATTATTGTAATTTGTAGGGCTAGTGTTATATCCTATCACGTTATTCCATTTATCCCAGTTGGACAATGTAATTTGGGTGAAATACTAGCTTGTTTGTATCATGGAGATACTATTTAGGTAGCATACCTACTTCTGTCTGCCGGCAGCGAAGTCATTTTCCGTTAACCTCATTATCACACATAAATATGCATACTTTTTCCAACATGAATATGCATCAATCCTCACGACAGTGCGACTTCGCAACACAAGCCGAGGATAAGCCATAGTTTGAACTTGGAATATTAATATTTAGATGTTCTTCCAAGTTCCAAAATGAATATTCATTGTTCTTTAATTAAAGAACGATGCATGTTTAAGTTGAATTTATTATTATTTATGAATTTATTCAAGTTTAGGCCTAATTAAAGTTATGACAGTATGCCCGAATTTCAATTATTTAAAAGGTTTAGTTTAGTGGTCAAACATGAAATAGGACTCCAAAAGAAACAAAATGGTGAAGAAAGCATTCAAAAAAACTTATTCTGTTAAGGAGATATTCAAGTTTAAACTAAGCTCTGTCATATCTGTGTAGAACTAGAAACCACACTGGAAAGTTAGTTTTATCGATGCCAAAGAATTTTAAAACTTTGCTTCTTTACGCCAATGACGGTACTGGCGTAACAATACTTTTAATGTATCTATTAATAAATTGAAAAGAAAATACGTCAAAATCTTTCAAATTGATACTGTACATGTTTTCCAGACTGGTGTAGAAAAGACTGGTGTAGGAAGTCTACTATGGAAAGTTAGCATGTTTATCCTCACATTCTTAACTATTGTTATTGTATATTAAAGAAAGTTTATTAATTTTTTTTACCATCTACGTTATTTTTCCTCAAACTTTTTTCAGGTGGTATATTATAAATACCCTTCCTAGATTCAAATTTACTACTTTTTAGTTCGGTAATAATAAGGAACCTTAGTGAGATAAACATCCCAGTCAGTAGGGCACTTCTTGCAAGGCAAAACTTGCATACTGAGTGAGACAATGCATAATACACTTGTATAAGTTGTAAATATTGAAAACCACTCAGACAACAAATAAAACAATCATGAAATGAAAACCTTTCTCAAAACTGACTTAAGTACTTACGAGCTATGATTTTGATTTCATTAGCATCTTGAAACTTTTAAGTACATGTATCTTTCAAACGAAGTTACAAATTAAATGATGAACATTTTGTACATAAAAAACATCTAAATTACGAAACAAATAACATTCAGATTACTTTGCAATCCCTCACTTAAGGAAACACATAAACATTTAGTGCGCATATCACCCGATAGCGCTGACACTGCTATTTTGAAAATTTGTCAGTAAATGCGCGCAGTGTTTGATTTAATAATAATAATGATAATAAATAAGATTAAAATGCGCACGTATCCAACCAGAAGGTGCTCAAGGCGCCGTACAATGTGAAAAACATATAAAAGGAATAACAATAAAAATACTGCTACTCTTCAAATCATGCATATGGGAAATTCTCTACTGTATGGTCTTCCTCAAAAACAAATTCACCGTCTTTAACTGATTTAAAACTGTGCTGCACGCCTTGTAACGCTCTTAAAGAAATCTTGTCACATTACTCCAATCCTAAAAGACTTGCATTGGCTCCCTGTGTCATATAGGATAATATATAAAATACTGCTTATTGTTTACAAATCGTTGATTGGGTGTGCTCCAAATTATATCTCTGACCTTTTAAATTATATATTCCTACTCCTGCTCTTCGATCCAGTGACAAATTACTTTTATGTGAACAAAATTCTAACCACTTATGGGGTGATAGGTCTTTTGGTATAGCTGCACCACTGTTGTGGAATCAATTACCCCTTCATGTCGGATCATCCAATTCTCTTACAATTTCTAAAACAAATTTAAAAACACATCTCATGTCCAAAGCTTTTATCTAATTTTGTTTTTGTGTATACATATATGGGTGTATGTGCATGTGTAGGTCCCTATGTATGGTTTTGTTAATCATGTTAATTTGCAAGTTTTTGTTTAGATATAATTAACATATACATTGTTTTGTCATAATTTACTCTTAAAAAGTTTTGTTTCATCCAAATACGAATATCTTTAATACAATTTTCTAAGCATTGGATGGTTGAAACACTATGTTGCTGCAAAGCTTTAAAGGAAAGATAAATTTGTGTATCGTCAGCGTAGACGTGATAAGCAAGATTATATTTCATTACAATGTCACGGATAGGATATGTATATATTGTAAACCATTGTGGTCCTAGAACAGAACCTTGTGGTACAGAAAAATCCAGAAAAACAGGTACAGATACATCATCCCCTATACACACCTACTGAGGCCTATGAAATAAGTAAGAATGGCACCATTTTAATGCAATATCATTAACTCCAATGTATTCCCTTAGACGTGAAAGCAAAATACTATGATTAACAGTATTAAAAGCGGCACTTAAGTTTAACAAAATCAAAGCAGTTATTTTACCATCATCCATTGCAGATAAAACATCATTGTTAATTCTAAGTAATGCTGTTTCAATACCATGGTGTGCTTTGGAAGCAGATTGAAATGGATCTGATAACATATTGATATGCACATGATTTGAAAGTCTAGAGGATACAACCTGCTTGATTGTTTTACCCAAGAATTTTAGATTTGCAACAGGTCTGTAATTTTTCAAAACCCCCGATCAAGGCCAACCTTTTTCAGGAGGGGACGAACGCATGCAACCTTTAGACTGTCAGGAAAACACCCATCTTCTAGAGATTTATTTACAATGACAGTGAAATATGGTACAAAAATATCAATACATTGTTTAATCAAGGAAGTAGGTACAGGGTCGAGTTCACTTGATTTTGATGGTGATTTCATTATGATATTGTGTATTACATCCTCACACGCAGGTTGAAATACAGAAATATTTTCTCTAACATTTGGAGCAGGAATAGTAGATGTACATATAGAATCAGTAGTATTCATATCAAAGGATTGCCGAATAGTTTCTTTTGATAGTATCTTTTGATATATTGTGAAAAATATGTGATATTTATGCAGATTCAATAAATAAATACAATTGAGAATGTTTGGAGGGAAATAATCATAATGTACCTGCAGATAACAGGTTGGATGATGCTATGTATTTGCATCTTTTTCTGGGCTAATATTTCCCTGGCCACAACAAATTAATTCCTTTATAATCCCCTCATTTGAAGTCATGTCAACTCTCTCCTGAGTCCTTTTGTCTTTTAAAATACTTGGGAATCCATTATAAATCCTGAAAAATATATCTCAAATTGCAAGCCAAGTAATACAAGACCATTTATGAATTCACACCCAACCATGCCCTACTGTACTGACTGACCCTATACATAGGGCTAGTACAAGTTTTTATAACACATTATTTAATGTGTGCCCCTGGATACAAATGAAACTGCGAGTGAATGACCCTAGATTCACATGTTGTCGTAGTAACATAATTAATTAATGGGTTTTCAAGGGTTGTCGTATCATTTAAGGAAGTTTTTTTTAGTTTAAATTCAGCAGCTTATGCTTTGAAAAACTGTTGCTATAAATAGCTGTAGCATTGATTAGAGGAGGGTGACTTAATTGCTTGATCGTTATGGAATAACAATGTACTGTAAAACCAAGATAAATTATCCCCTTGCTATTTTCACAATGAGGTTGCAAGTGAAAACAACCATTCATTCCCTCAAAAAGTTTGTATTTCTTCCCCTCATCTCATTTTCATGTGTATAATAAACCTCTTACTAACAGTCCTAGTCAAAATTGCTCAGATTTAAGAAGGACAAAAGATTTCATGCATTTTGTTTTAAAAAAATTCTTCCATTTTCCTGTAATTATGTTTACTCATAGTAGTAGCCTACGAGCGATGGAATCTTCTGTTCTAATCATGTGATGTATGTAATTTACCCACACCACGTGTTAGTTGTTTGGGGGTACAAGCTCAAATGATTTCATTGGTTTGAAGTGGAGCGAGTTTATAGGCTTTTTGTGGACCCGTTAGGTGATAGCCTGTTGGTATGCATAAATTAATAATACTATCTCTGCATATCATTTCACAAGAACAAAGTACAAACAGAATGTTCAAATACAGATGTGATTTGCTGTTTTGTACAATTCTGAATGACCAAAAATATTGTTTATTATTGTTAAATGTTTCAAATCAATGTGGAACTTACAGTATCTGCAGAATGCAGAAGAATTGCTTTTGCTTGGGTGTGTGGCATGTGTTGTAAAAAGAAAATGTTTTCATAGCTCCTTGCTGAAACAAGGTCTGGTTTGTTGGAATATAATGTATTTCAGTTTAATTTTGCAATGCTGATCTGTACAGAGATTGCAGGTAATACACTTTTATTTATTTATTTTTTATTTTGATGAAGAAAATACGAATTTGAAAGGGATTGGGAAACTACTTTTCATTAGTGGGCATTTTCTTTTCTGCCTTATTACACTCCCAAAATTCAAGCAGTTTAATAGCACATTGAAGAAGGCGAATACCATAAAGGGCGGGAACCTTTGCTGGCTTTAATTGGCGTAAGTATAAAATGCCACCACGATGCACAAATGGGACCTATTTAAAGTAAAAGCATAGTAAGAATGATTACTGAGCTTGAAAAATAACAGGTATGGATGATTTATGAGTTTTTTTGGTTGAGTTATTATTTTTTTTCAAATAGAAGCCACAGCCAGGCGATGGTTAATGTTTCAAAAAAATGTTGAGTATCAAGTGGGTGGGATGTGAATTGTAAGATTTAAGATACAAGAATGTTAGAAGATATAAGAATACTTGTGCTGCGTGATCACTGATCAAGTATGTGATGGCTAGCATCACAGCATAAGATGATGCACTTAGAGGCTTTATTTATCTGTTTTTTTTTGTATCCGACAAATTTCTTTTCTTTTTACATGAAAGAAAATTGAAATCATAACTATGAATTAGAAATCGTGAGCAAATAAGGGCATATAGTTGGCCTGTCGACACAGCCTTTTTTACAACTTTTTTTTATGTGACTGCTTTGGGACCTAGACTGACAAAGGGGTAAAATCGGCATAATTTGAGGGACAAATAGGGTATAAAAAATCACTTTACACGCAAACAACATTAAAGTTTATTAATACATTTTATTGATCAATGCTTTTTTTATCATTTTCAACATTATTTGCAGAAAATACTGTGATACAAACATCGTTAGCAACTATCATATAACAGTGCAGTACATTGTAGTTATAGTTACTGTAATGCACTTCATGTTAAAAGCTTGTTTACATTACGGGTGAAAAACCGGTTTTCCAGGTAAAACTGGTTTTGGTTGGGGCAAAACCGTGCAAGCTTACTTTGACATATCCCATGGTTTTTAAGCCACAAAATCGCAGGACAAAATATGATAGAATATATAAAGACTGAAGAATCTGAGGCTATGACATCACAACAAGTCTGATTTCAGTTGTTTCTACAGAAATAATACCAAACTTGAAACTTAGATATCTCCTTAACAGAATAAGATTTTTGAATGTTTTCTTCACTAGTTTTGTTTCTCATGAAGTCCTCTTTCATATAAGATAGACTTACTTAACCCCTGCACTAATCCTTAAAGGCACAAATTTGTAATGTTTTCAAAGTGAAAACAAAATATTGACTAGCTCCTAATCAATGTTCCAACTTAAACTCCAATCATTTGAAACAATGTATGATGATCAATTTAAGATACGTGGTGTCACTTTGTTGAGATTTCAGTCAAAATTTCTCAGTTTTGGTCAATTTGAAACTTCCACAACTGACCTGAATTTCAATCACCATTAAGCATGCCTATTCACCAAGCAGGTGTACCTGTAAAACATACAATGTCCGACCGTCAGTACTGACTGAAATAAACTTTAACAAATTCTTACATGTATTCTAAACTGCGCAATCAACTTATGAGGCATCTAATAAGTGATCATGGAGTTTAATTAACAATTGGTAATCGTAATCAATTTTGTCTGACTTTTCTAAGGTGGGTAACATTTGGGGTCACTCACTGCACAATCCTCATCACCTTGCAACTTCGCGACCATAGTTTGGACTTAAAATATTTTGAAGTTTTCAAACTTATTTGACTTAGCTTACACAGGAATTACACAGGAGCCCTCTATGGATATATAACATCATCCCATATTTGATGGACTCGGGAGTAGTGTTCCAATGATTACACTGTAATAGGTTCTGCCTATTACCGATCATATTTTGTCATAATTGGCTCAATCCGATGCAATTTCTAATGATTTCTTATGACAGCAGGCCTCCCACCCACTCCTATGTTTCCTATTTTCCCTATATTTTCCTAAAAAAAAAAATTCCCACCAATATTAGTTTATATATTTTTCATGAATTTGGGCCATATTTCCTATATTTTTGTATATTCTCCCATATTTTTACTTGAATAGGTAAAATCTTAAAACACACATACAATTCATGGAAAAAGATTAAGAACTAATATATAACTTGAGATGATACAGATATTCAGATTCTTGATTAAGACACTGCAATAATGCTACAGTAGCTTATGACAGATTTCACAGTAATGGGGTCCAAAACACCACAGTTATGTAAAGTGCTCATACATCATTTCAATATCTTATATCAATTGTTTAATCATTATGTGTTGTTTTAATAGAAAAGATTAAATGATGTGATTTCTCTGACAGAGGTCTTGAGTTATCATGATGTAAATATTTTGAGTGATTATTGGACGGACAGATCTTTCATATATTTAGGGCTGTTTATACAATTTTTGTCTATCATTTAAAATACAACATGACTGAAACCCATTTTAATATGTACTGTATGCACTGTTGAGTGACAGGACATGAAAAATAAAATTTGTCTCCTTAAGTTTGTATGTAATATTGATAAGTTTATGGCATTATGAGTGGTCAGTTGTTTCTTACAAAATGTCTGTCCAAAAGTTGAAGAAAAAAATATCATTTTCTCGAAATATAAACAATAAGCACTGAAATTACTGTTGTTTTGGTATTGCATTAAAAAAGTATTTTGCCTAAGCTACAGCAGAATTTTTTTTCAACACTTTGTTTATTTGTTAAAATTTCATGCGATAAACATTGCGAACATAACTGTCCATCCAAATTGGGTGTTTGCAATATAATATCCTTACTGAAATAAACAGTCAATTTGAAGTAAATTTGGAACAGTCCCCAGCTATTTTAAGATACATGATCCTCTCCTAAAAACATCCACACATTTGAAACTTGTATCTACTTCAAAAGAATTCATGTTTAAGCATGTCCATCCACTTTGTTACAAATGTAACACTACACAACAACCATTATTTTCTTTATCTATATTGTCAATAAGTTTTATTATACTGGTATCAAGCAATTATTATTATCTGAACTTCTATTTAATAAGTACAATTGTACCCCTTTACTGTGAAATCTGCCATGGTCATACTATTTCAACATTGACAGACAAATGTAACACGTGCATTGCAAACATAACCTTGGACGACACTACACAACAACCATTATTTTTCTGATGTACTGTATATTGTCAAAAGGTTTTACTATTCTGGTTTCAAGAAATAAGCTGGTCAAGAATTATTATAGTGGTAATTGAATTTTCTTTTGGCTGCTATTGTAAGTTATTCTCTCTGGTGTCCATCCAAAGTTATGCTTGCAATATGCATGTTACATTTGTCTGTTCAAGTGTTACATTGCAGTGTAGATATTTAAAGAAATAAGCTGGTCAAGAATAATTGTTAGTGGTAATTGAATTTTCTTTTGGCTGCTATTGTAAGTTATTCTCTCTGGTGTCCATCCAAAGTTATGCTTGCAATGTGTGTGTTACATTTGTCTGTCCAAGTGTTACATTGCAGTATAGATGTTTCACCTAATTTGTTGGTTAAACTAACAATTAATGTTTCAGAAAGTGAACCTGCATTCTATAGTTACTCCCAAAAATTTTGTAAGACAATACTAACATTGGATACCTTGATCGAGTCTGACCAGTATGTCTGGTAGTGGTATCTGATCATTACTAATATTTCTGATTTTGCTGTTTGTGATTATTATTTTGGCTATAGTATATCCCAATGCAAAATTAAGTGTTATGACAATGTTTTAACTTAGGTCCCACAGTTGAAGTCAGATAGGCTACAATAGTTGTGAGGCTATTTATGTAGTAGTTGTCCTGAAATGGTAACAGCAAAACTTATGAAAAATGGTATAACTGATGTTAAATATGAGAAGAAACTGGTACCAATGAGTCATGCTTGATATGTACATGTACAGTATTTTACCTTATATTTTTAATTTCAGCTGTGTGGGCATCAGAGAAGATCAGTCTTTGGATATTGAAGAATTTCATTGTCCAAGTTGCTCAATAGCAAATGGACCGTTGCGTTGTAAGTACCATATTTACATTCTTAGATTTGTTTTCACTGTTTTTGCTTGAAAGGAAAAAGAGACTTAATATCATTTGCTATTCCAATTTTAGAGCTTTAGATTAAAGGAGACATAAAGTCTGACATAATCCTTATTTCATATGATAGAATTGAAAATAACAAATCTTTCCGCTCCCGTTTCGTCATCTTCTTTGACTCTAAATCCGTCCTCACTGGCATCCTCAACATGCTCTGGCCCAACCCTTTCATTCTACAAATCCTCAGCAAACTCCACACTCTTCCTCCCTAGAAAAGAAAATTTTCTTTTTCTGGATTCCCAGCCACGTCGGCATCCCTGGCAACGAGAGAGCCAACAGAGCCGCCATCAAAGCTCTGTCAAATTACATCTCTCCTTTTCCTATTCCAAACTCGCACCTCCGTCTCTCCATCTCCAACTATAAACTTCACACCATTAAACCCAAAGTTGGGACCAACACCTCTGCATAGTCACAACCACAGGGAAGACATCGTTGTCACCCGCATCCGCCTTGGCCACTCTCTGTCTTACTCACTTTCATTTCTTATCTGGCTCACCTGCCCCTCTCTGCCCCACTTGCAACATCGATCTCTCCACTAAGCATATTTTCTTAACCTGTCCCCTATATCAGAACTCCAGATCTCTCTCTCCTCACTTTCCTCAATCTCGGACTTATTCGAAAACAATTCTTCCTAAACATCATCAATTTTCTCCGCAACAACAACCTCTTCCACCACATATAATCTCCTCTCCTCCTCCCCTTATACACCTAACCTTACACACCCCTTTCTTTTCACCTAAATTTTTCTCCCACATTTAGCCTTTCCTCTTTATCTTTCTTACAAACCTTGCATATCCTTTCTATCCTAACTCTTACACCATTATTTCTTAACACCCTCTTGGCACATTTGACTCTGACTGTCGCGGTGCCGTTAAACATCAACAAACCAAACAAATTTTCTGACCAAGTTTCATGCCCCCTTAAGCAATCTAACACAATTTTTATTATTATTAAAAACTTTAATTCTTCTACTAAATAGTACTATGGGAGCCGCCATTTTAATTTCAAAACATGCAGATTATGATGTCATCAGCCCAGCAGGATGTTGAAATGCTTTGTATTTCTTTATAATCTACCTCAAGATTTCTAGGTTATAAGAAAACAAAATTATAATGTAAGGGTCAAGGAATTTTTGTGTACACATGAAATTAACAAACCATTCTGTTAAAACTTTGTGACACATCATTTTGAAATAAAAACTTCAATCGCATTTGTAAAGAAATACATTAAATTACTTATGTCCCTTTTAGGGTGTTCCAGCTATCGTCACGAGGTCACGTGACTTTGTTTACATTACCATTTTGTCGGTCAAATCACTGTCGTCTACTGTTCACTTAATTAGACTTACATACATTTGCGTGTTGTTATATAAGATTATTTTTGTAAGATAATTATGCTGGAATCTTGTGCCATTGGTTGCACTAATAGATGTGTGCAGGGGAATAAAAAGACATTTTTAGATTTCCATTTGATCTTGATTGACATTTGAAGTGGGTTTCTGCTGTACGACTTCATGGCTTTTAACCTACAGTAGGCCTTACACACTAGGATTTGCTGCGAGTACTTTATATCAGGTATGTAGGCTTTGTCTGAGTATAATGAACAATCACATGGCGCTAACGTTTGAAGTTACTCTTCATATACCCGGTGAAAATATAACTTAATTAAGGAAAATATGAAGAAAATCGGAAGCGAGCAAAAAAAAAACTGCAATCAGTAAAATTCGCTGAACTGGTACTGGTAGGATAGTATGTAGTATGTTTGTTGTACGTGTGATGTGACTGAGCTGTGCAAAGGTCCAGTTGAGTTAGAGTTACATGATGAAATCCCTTTATTGGGAAAATCATGTCATCATGCACATATTTTAATACAGAAATGAACAAAATGGCAGCCTCCATGTGTCAACTTCAAACATGAATAACTTGGGATGGAAATAAGATTTTGAGTTACTGTTTTTGGTAGAAGGTTAAGATTTGTATCTGCTATCATATGAAATAATGATTGTATCAGACCTTGTCTCCTTTAAGATATGTATCCTCTATCATATGAAATAATGATTGTATCAGACTTCATGTCTCCTTTAAGATATGTATCCTCTATCATATGAAATAATGATTGTATCAGACTTTATGTCTCCTTTAAGATATGTATCCTCTATCATATGAAATAATGATTGTATCAGACTTCATGTCTTTTTTAAGATATGTATCCTCTATCATATGAAATAATGATTGTATCAGACTTCATGTCTCCTTTAAGATATGTATCCTCTATCATATGAAATAATGATTGTATCAGACTTTATGTCTCCTTTAAGATATGTATCCTCTATCATATGAAATAATGATTGTATCAGACTTCATGTCTCCTTTAAGATATGTATCCTCTATCATATGAAATAATGATTGTATCAGACTTCATGTCTCCTTTAAGATATGTATCCTCTATCATATGAAATAATGATTGTATCAGACTTCATGTCTCCTTTAAGATATGTATCCTCTATCATATGAAATAATGATTGTATCAGACTTTATGTCTCCTTTAAGATATGTATCCTCTATCATATGAAATAATGATTGTATCAGACTTCATGTCTCCTTTAAGATATGTATCCTCTATCATATGAAATAATGATTGTTCTAGACTTTATGTCTCCTTAAAGGTTTGCCATGTGTTATTGAACTTGAATAAATCTTGCCATATTTTATATTTACGGCTTATCTTTCAATAGTGAAGAAGAGGGTTAATGAACATCGTCATGACTACACAGAAGATTATGATCCTAACTCTGTAAGTAGATTCATTTTTTTTTTGTAAATAAAAATATTAGTTTCTAAGTTTATGGCAGTTTGCTTGTTAATTCTCACTAAACATAATTTTACCCTTAACTTGTCTGACATACTGTAGTGAAACTTGTACCATTGTAATTGGATATTTAAAATCTAATTACTGATATAACTGATGTAAAAAAAATGCAAATCATATTACTGATGTAAAAAAAATGCAAAACATAAATCAACTTGCAGATTGTTTTAATTTATTGCATGTAGTTGTAATGAATTCAGCCTTTATTATTTGTTTTATGGACAGGTGAAAATACTTTGAAAAGTTCATGCTGGTAAGAAGATTCCAGCTCTTGAAGAAAAACCATTTTTTTCTATTTTTGTGACCTATTTTATTATTGCTATTTTTTATTTTATTATCTTAACTTTTTTACTGATAATTATTTTGAGAGATATTAAAATATGTATGTATGAAGAATTTATGTTGAAATCTATCCTGATTAGCAAAGAAAATTTGGACTTTAAAACTTTAAAATTGATGCAAGGCTGGAAGTACTATTTTTCATCACACTGATATGACCCTACTAGCTTAAATTGTGTGAGGGTTAAATGGCAGTGGGGTGGTGGAGCTGTTGAGTATCAACCTAATGGCGAAAAGCAGTGAAATGACTTGAAGAACGTAAACATTGTTGTTGGAGCTGCAAACTTATGCATGAAATCTACAAATTTTTGAGCTGATTTTTTCCCATTTGTATGTCCTTCATTACAGGCAGTTCAGGCAGGAACAATGGTATTTGTGAGGAACTTGAAAACAAAATATTTTCCAGACATAGCAGAAATCTTACTAGAGCCATCAGGCCATGAGCTGAATGAAAGATATTTAGAGACAAAAGGCTTCAAGGCTCCCATTCTTGTAGAAGATAAAGAAGGTCTTGGTCTCCTCGTTCCTCCTCCTACTTTCACTGTTTCTGATGTAGAGCAATATGTTGGTAAGAAATGAGGTGTCCATTTCATGTTTGTTTTAAGCATGTTATTGAGGGAATAAAGATAACCACCCCTATGAGTCCATTGCAACAGAAAAATGGAAAATTAAGGATTCATGTCACTTATTATTTGTTATCCCCAACACCTCAATACTTATGTAAGTTATGATTGGAAACATTGGCATTTCTTAATAAAAGATTATGTAAATTTTGACTGTGATCAATTTCTTTACTCAGCAAAAGTAGAATGATGGCTTGCCATTCATTGAAGCCCTTTATTTTGATCATCAGGATGAACCTTTTTGCAAACTTGCAGAATATTTTGTATTTTGCTGTTTCTAGGATTTTGTTTGTCTATCAACTTATTTGTATATCACCATGATGATAATTCATAAGAGTTAATATTACTATGAGTAACAAATTGGCAGTCAATTTGTTTTGAAAAGTAGTTAAGCGTGAACTCAATTGGTAAAATCTGATAGCCAATCTCTAGCTGTTATGGAACGTGTACAGGTCTGCATTGCGTGAACTGTGTTCAAACTTTTAAGGGGACAGCTCAAAACGGGTCAGTTTGTTTGATATCTTATTTCTACAACAATTTAGAATGTGTTTGAGCCAATGACCTATATTTGTGACCAATTATTTTAGCCTAGTTGGTAACTTTTAGATGTTTGCCTTTCGATATTCTCTGCTTCTTTTTAGGCAGAAACACAAGATCTTTTGAGAGATCTCATTGACCCCAAGGGCCAGTACTAGTTACACAAATTGCTGTTTTTTAAACTCCAAGATATTTTTTTGGTGAGCACGCAAAGCAAAATGCGAACCTATCTATTAAAAAGTCGATTTCATTCATCCGGCTGTCCATCTGGCCGTCCACACTTTTTTCTGAGATTACCTCAAAAATGTTAGTTTTTTGAGAATTTCTCAGAAAATGTTAAAGTTTCTTCAGATGTCCTTATGGAAGGTTAGAATTTCCTTACAAAATGTTAAACTTTTTCAGAGACACCTCAGACAGATTGAAGACCTGTTTCCTTATAAAGTCTACAAAACATTTTATATTTCCTTAGAAGATAACTGTAAAATGATATAATTTGCATGGGCATGCAAACCATGACGGTATTTACCGTTATAGTTTTGAGTTGCAAAGGGAAACATGTAACAAAGAGTGGATGTTTACATACAGAAGATTGTTGGGCTTTGTAATTATAACATACATACTGTAGGCTTGGCCATGTTTGATAGTCAGTATTTTAAAGCCTATTGTTCAAACATCACTGCAGATTCAATTAATTCTTAAACTGCAAGTCATGCCTAGAGATGCATTTCAGTGGATTTTTTCTAAATGTTTTTTTATGTTACCTTTTCTTGCAGGTTCAATGACAGAAATAGACGCCATTGATGTGAGTAGGCAGGAAGAGTGGAAAATGATGATGAGTGAATGGGTGGATTACTATAACAGCCCTAACAGAGATAAAGTGCTCAATGTCATTAGTCTAGAATTTTCAAATACTAAGTGAGTTTTCTTGTTCAGATAGTATTAAAATTAGGTCTTCAATTTGAAAGTTAATCTTTGCATAACATTCCAGAATTCCAGGCTTTGCTTTTGAGGAAGTTTTTGCTGGGGCTTGAGTCCCGGATGGTTTATTGTGTGATATACGTCTGTATCACTCTTATGCAAGTAATCCTATGAATAATTCATTGTTATTATTCCTTGAATCAAATTGTAGTGTTTCCTGTTTCTTCTGACTTTGTAAATAATGTGGTTATATATTAAAAGTGTTTTCAAATTTTTTGATAAATCCTTGTACTATTTCTGTATTGTTAATGGTTATTTTAGGTTGTCTGAATTGGTTGAGGTGCCAGCTCTTGTCAGAAGAGTCAGCTGGGTGGAGAATATGTGGCCTGAATACTTGCCAGATGATGCAGTGTATGCCAAACCTCAGGTGTCAAAGTATTGCTTGATGGGAGTTAAAAACAGCTACACAGACTTCCATGTAGACTTTGGGGGAACATCTGTGTGGTATCATGTTTTAAGGGTAAGTGATAATTAATAATTATTTCTGAATGTGAGCATTGTTATTGACAGTGTGGTTTTTTTGGTCAGCATGCGAAGCATTATGCGAAGCATAATGGGAAGCATAATGCGAAGCATAATGGGAAGCATATTGCGAAGCATAATGCGAAGCATAATGCAAAGCATAATGGGAAGCATAATGGGAAGCATAATGGGAAGCATAATGGGAAGCATAATGGGAAGCATAATGGGAAGCATAATGGGAAGCATAATGGGAAGCATAATGGGAAGCATAATGGGAAGCCAATGGGAAGCATAATGAGAAGCATAATGGGAAGCCATAATGGGAAATCACATAATCGAAGCCCAATGCGAAGCCCAATGCGAATCTATGTAATGGCGATTTTGTCCGTCCAGCCGTCCACAGTTTTCCTGAGATTTTCTCAGAAATGTTAAGAGTTTTTTGAGAATTCTTCAGAAAATGTTAAAGTTTCTTCAGAGTTCCTTAGAAAAAGTTAAAAGTTTCTTCAGATATCCTTATAGAAGGTTAGAATTTTCTTACAAAATGTTAGTTTTTCAGAGATACTTGAGACAGGATTGAAGACTAGTTTCCTTAAAAAGTTTTTACAAAACATTTGATATTTCCTTAGAAGATAGCTGTAAAATGATATTATTTTCCAATATTCTTCAGAGATTCTCAAGCATTTCTCTCATAGCACTGGAGATTTAAAATCCTAAAAATTCTTCAAAATTTTTGGGCACCAATGGTTGTACCAGGTATGATTATTAAACTCCACATTTATTATTGTGGCCTTATGCATAAAGTTGCTACAGTATATGAACTGACCAGACTTTAATTTAGTATGCTAGTCAGGGAGTCTGACAGGATGTGACTACATATGGACATAGGGAGGGATGCCATGTGGGACATGGATGGGGGCCTATGATATAATATATACCATGTGGTATACACCAAGGGCTATATCAGGCATAATTATTTGACTCGCCTTAATTTTCTTATTCAACAAGTCATTTGCATTTAAGTTATTATATGAAAAGACACTTTCATACATAGTATGCTCGGTCAATGACTGTGATAGCTAGGATGAGACTTCTTATGAAGCCTATGGGATGTCATTTGGGATGGGGTGGGATGCATGTGGGACATGGGGTGGGATACCATGTTGAACAGGGTTTTATGCCATGTAGGATATATGGTGGAATGTTATGTGGGACATAGGGTGGAATGCCATTGGATGGGATGTCATGTGGGACATTGGGTCCCACCCATTTCAACAAGTCATTTGCATATAAGTTATTATATGAACTGACACTTTTATACATACAGCAGTATGTTCAATTAGGGACTGATAGCTAGAATGAGACTTCTTATGGAGCTTATGGGATGTCATGTGGGACATGGGGTGGGACGCTATGTGGAACAGGGTGGAATTCCATATGGGACATGGGGTGGGATGCCACGAGTAACACAGTGTGACCTAGGTTGGGATGCCATGTGTGACATAAGGTAGGAGGCTATGTGGGATTTTGTAGGAGGCCATGGGGACATGGGATGTGGTGCCATGTGGGACATAAAATAGGATGTCATTGGGACATTTGAAGGAATACCATGTGGAACATATGGTGGGATCTAAGGTGGGATGCCATGTGCGACATCAGGTGGGAAGCCACTTATGTGGGACATCAGGTGGGATGCCATCGGGGACATAGGGAGAGATGCCATGTGGGACACAGGGAGGGTTGCCATGTGGGACATAGGGAGGGATGTCATGTGGTACATATGGTTGGATAAATGTGGGACATACATGTAAGATGGGATCTGTGTGGGATGTAGGCTTGTGGGATGCCATGTGGGTCATAGGGTGGGTTGCCATGTGGGAAATATTTTGGAATGCCATGTGAGACATACTGTGTGGTGGAATGCTATGTGGGAGATATGATTGAATGCCATGTGGGACATGGGATGTAATGTGGGACATGGGGTGGGATGTCATTTGGGACATGGGATGGGATCCATGTGGGATATAGGGTGGGATGGCATGTGGGTCATAGGATGGGATGCTATGTGGGACATATGGTGGAATGCCACATGGAACAAAGGATAGGATGGGATGTCATGTGGGACATGGTGTTGGATGCCATGTGGGAGATATGGTGGAATGCCATGTGGGACAAAGGATGGGATGGTATGTCATGTGGGACATGGGGTGGGATGCCATGTGGGATATGGGATGCCATTTGGGACTTAACGTGAGATGCCATTTTTAATTGGCCGTGTCATATGATATGGGTGTCAATTTGCATGGGCATACGAACCATGACGGTATTTACTGTTCTAGTTATAAGTGTGGAGTTGCTTGGTTGGAGTAATTGTGAGTATGCAAAAGGAGTTGGTGTTGCAATAATTCCTGTCGTTGCACATACTGATTCATTCTAATGATAAATTTAACCAAAATCTATGAAAAACATCCACTCATCCAGTGTGCATATTAAACACAGGTATGAGAAAACATCCACAAAATAAAAAATTAAATGCCCATGATCTTAATTCTAATAACTTTATCAGAGAATCTCGGCCGGAAGAAAAGTGTAATTGTATTTTCTTTGTCTTTTCTTGTGCACAAGCTGATTAAAGTTTACAAACATGAAGATAGATGTCATAAATATATTCAATTATAATGGTGAAGTACTAATGATATCAATGTGAGACTTCAGCTTTTACGCAGAATACCGCGTTTTTTGTTTTGCGTTTCCGCGTATTTTTATTCCATTCCGCTTTTTTTCACTCTTGGCATCAATTACTAGTATACTACCGCGAAATATTGTATAGTCCCGATTTCCTCATGTTGTGCAATCATGTTTATATTATCAGGAAATTACCTTGATATCAGGCAAGATTTCTCCTTCTATAATTAAAAATAATGCATAATTATTCACGAAATGAGGAAATAATCATGTCGTTTTGAAGGGAAATGAGGGAATGCTCCTCAAAAAAGGATAAAGCAAGCAGACAAGTTAGTGTGTAATTTTTGAATATTACCGAACATATATACACATGCGTACATAGTATAGTGTAGTACACTGTACACAGGCAGGCCCGAACATGGAGGGATTTAAAATCATCGATAGAGGAGGAATATTCGACACCAATTTGGATAGGACTGATAAATCCGTAAAAAATAATTTGACATAATTATGTAGACCTGTGTATCTTTTTGTGTTCTGCAACTTTAATGGGGTCGATTGTAACTTGGGTCTAACGTTAGGCTTAATGTTAGGGCTGACATCTTTCGTGTAACTAGTACACTTTGGCATATGAGCAATTCTCAGTTTGCAAATTTCATGATACTGGTGCACTGCACTTCTATGTATGGAAAATAGCACAGTACGCCTCGGCAGTGCAGTGTTCTAGCCAGCATATTTTTCTGCGTGAATGTCGCACAAGACATAAAATGTCGCACAAAAATCCTTAATTCCCTAAAAAATGAGAGAAGTGAAGACTTAACTCACAATAAGAATAAAAAGATGTGATAATTGTTAGAAAGCATTTAACTTGTCACTGCCATTTCCCCGACTGTTGGCTTCGGCCCGACTATGTACTTGTGAAAATGGAATATTGGTACATGGATGTCAGTTAATGGTTCCTTGGACCCTTATTGGCAACATTCATGGAGTGGCCCGCCATCATGTCACCCGGACTTGGCCCAACCTATGTCCACTGTGGTGCTATGGTAGAAGGAATAGAGAACCAACTCTACCCTTAAGGGTGCCATGATATTGCTAATGGGGTTTGTGGCAATTGTGATGCAGTTACTTTCATTTTCCATTGATTTATAAACATCAAAACATGACGTCAGATCACGTCATTAATGACTTTTTTTTCAATGCTGCTGACATGCCTGAACTATATTCTGCTCTGAATGAAAAGTTGATAGAAATTCTCCTTTTTTTTTTTTTTGGGAGGGTGGGGGTGATTTATTAAGAAAATCAGCTTCTTCAAAATAAAAAAATTCTTTCAGGAGACCTTTTCCTAGTCAAAGAAAATCAAATTTTCTGTTTCCTTGGACCCCCACCAGGAGCCCTTAAGTGGGCCCTGGCCCCCATAAAAGTGTTTCGCGATTGCATTTCGCGCTTTCATAGCGGCGCCAGCAATAAACCGCTTTCAATTTTTCAACATTTATTTTAATAAGCTACTTTCAGCTTTTTTATCAAGTGTCTCTCACATGCCTGTCAATGTGATTATTATTGTGTATTTCTGATAACTCTTTGATGTCATGTTTGGATTAAAAAAAACCTTTTTATTTCAGGGAGAGAAGATTTTCTATCTCATAAGACCAACTGATTACAATCTTAGACTGTATGAAGAGTGGTCAGAATCAGACAAGCAAAATGAAGTTTTCCTGGGTTCTAAAGTTGATGCATGTTACAAGTGTGTAGTCAAACAGGGTCAGACACTCTTTATTCCCACAGGTGTGTAACAATGAATACATACATTTCTTCTTAAAGTCAATGTTTATATATGTATTGTGGTGGGGAATTTTGATCTTTCCAAAGATTTAGATACATTAGGTATTTCTGTTTAGAAATGTTTTGCTGCACATTTTCATAGTTATTAACATTATGAAACATGCACATGATTTGTTCCCTCTTTTTCTGTTATATGTGATTTTTTACTAACAATTGCTCTTCTTAAACTAATTGTTTTACTGCATTTATATTTCTTAAGAATTCTTTAAGTGTTTATGGTGTATTTAAGTAATCATTATTAAAACAATATTCAATTATTACCGTTTACACTCATGTTTTGTTTGTATATTTTGTAATATATGAAATTTAAATTTTAATATATAGTATTTTAATTGTAATGCATGGTGTATGGAAATGTTGTTGATGTAAAATTGAATGTCATATAAACCTGTCTTAAAGAATGATTTTGATAAGAAAGCCATACCATACACCAAAAGAATATCTAGTATCTTATTTTTCTTTTGTTTCTAGGATGGATTCATGCAGTCTTAACATCGGTTGACAGTCTTGTCTTTGGTGGAAATTTCTTACACAGTTACAATATTGGTCTTCAAATTCAGTAAGTTTCTTCCCTTGACATCACTTCAAAATGACAGTTTTAAAATAAAAAGTTAATGAAACATGTAGAGTTTAGTAGATTAATGAAGGGATAGTGAGATTGGTAAATAATTTCAGTTGATCATTAGTCACTGCAGCAAGATTACATGCAAGGCAGAATAATAAGTGCTTTTAAACTTATAGACTTTATAGCTTTACAATATTACCCTGGTCACTGGGCCTTAACTCTCCTGTTGTTTTATCAGCATTAGGCGCCGGGCTCATAGAACTTCACTGCAAGGATACAGCTTGGACTGAAGCAATGAAGATAAAGTGTCTTGCTCAAGGACACAACACATGGGATCGACCCAGTTTCTTCAGGCCACTGTGCTCCAACCTACAACCCTAAACAAAAATCTTGACCCTTTCTTCCCATTCTACCCCGTTTGATTGTTGGGACATGTCTTGGACCTGCAACTTCTAACTTTACTTCCAACATTGAAGTGGGGTGGAAGGGGTGAAGAAAAAGGGTCAAAACTTTAGTCACTAGTTTGGTGGAAATAATATTGTCAGTGCAGACCTCTGCATGCTGTACTTTTGCCTGAAAGCGTTTTTACCTAGACAAATATTTAGCAAACCCAATTACAAAACAAAAACTTCTGAAACTCTTACTTTTTGGCCCTTTTTTCTTTACTGGAAACTTCCAGTCCATCTTGCACAAAGGTATAAAAAAAAATACATATATTTATAAAGGGTCACTGCCAGTAGTTCCCAGAAAAACAGAGCAAATGGCACTTAAAATTATAATTTTTGCAGTGTGTGGAAAATCTTGACTCAAGCCCTACCAAAATGGATTATCCTGCTGCTCGGGAAGCTACCTGGGTCATATGAACTTGGTGTTTTGATGAATTCTTGTGTCAATATTGTTGTTACTTCATGTCAGAGAAAAAAATCCATTATATTATCTAAATATTAATTTCACTCTCCAGAATATATGAAATGGAAAGAAGATTAAAGACACCACAGCGCTTCCAGTTCCCATGGTTTGAAACAACATTGTGGTTTGCAGGCAAACATATCATAGAATCAATCAAATGTAAGAAAAAATGTTTTCCCTGAACAGATACTTAATCATACTTTGCTCAAAATAAAGATCTTTCTGTGTCATCAATATGACCCATTTTGCATTGTTGGGTCATGTTGTGAAGTGCTAACTAATAAAGTACATAAATGATTTTCTTTTAAAACCCGACCGACATAAGCTTGACCCTTTTTCAGTAGAAAAATAATTTCAAGATGACAAAAAATTGTCAAAAATGAAATAACAGGCTAGTGTAAAATTGTTGTATCTCTTACTATTCCAAGACTGTCCATTATCACACGAGGTTAAGTTTTTTTGTCAAATGATTTTCAATCTTGTCATGTCAAATGTAAGTTGTTTTTATTCATGTTGGCTAATAGAATTCAAATTACTTAATTGTTAATGTCAACAAAACAGCTTTGATTACCTTGTTTTCATTGTTGTTGATCATTTGATTGTTTTCATATTTTTAGATTACTCTCAAAATTCAGTAAGACCTCCCAGTTATTTGTTGGATGGAGCAAAGGCAATGGCACAGATATTCAGGACATGGACAGGAAGAAAGGAGGTTTGTACATCCCTTTTTACCAATGTTTCTAAAGTATCATACAAATCCTGTGGGGTCGTAAAGTGTTCTTTCCATCAAGAAAAGGTCAGGTCTCCCAACTTGCACGTGTAAAATGGATCAGTAGTCTACCATAGTGCATGTAAGGATTTGAGTATGTAGAATTTTGAGTCATGATGTGGTACAAGCATGAGCCTTATTGATGCTTTTTAAGTGGCTAAATAGAATTACTCTACTACTTTAAAGAGGTGACATTATATTACTGTGTTGGTTTTTGGACACCTTTTCGTGGTTTATTGATTTAACACATCAAATATGTTGACAACACAAGACATTCAATGCATTGATTGGAATCAGTGTTAGGTTTTAAAATATGAAATTGTATTTCAAGGTAGTTATTAAGTAACGTTACTTTGTGAACTTAAAAATGCTGCAGTTTTTACGTTATTATGATATCTTTCATTCTTCCATCTACCATCAGTTCAATTATTATGCTGAGATTCAAAAATTCAAATGCTTTTCAAATTCTTGATATCCTTTGTTATGTTGACAACATTGAGTGAAATCTGAAATATGATTTGAAATATTTTTGTGATTACTCACTTTACCTCAGGTTGAAACTTGTAGATTTTCAATTTAGTTAGTATCAATTTAATTGAACTGGAAATTAGGGGTACTGCTTCACTGTGTTTGTATTATAAGAATATCTCCCAAGAACAGCTTTCTTACTGAAGTTACTTATAATTTGTGATGAAGCTAATCAAAAAATAACACTATTTACAAGTGTCTTTTCATCTTCTTGATAGCTGAGACACCATATTCCTGAGATTCCATTAAGCGTCAACTATTCAAAACTGATCAAAGATCTGAGCAGGGAAGCCAAGGTCCAAGAGGTATCTTATCTTCGTAATGCCGTAGTTTAAACTTCATTATAACCTTAACACTGTTAATAACTGTTTGAAAGTTAAATTGCACTGTAAGTTTTTTTGCTTTTTTTGCAAGTTTACTTTACAGCATTTCCTTTTCATCTTAATTTGCCTGCTGGGTGTTTGGTTCCAATGCGAACAGCATCAGGAACCTATGCAGTCATGATGGCGTGCATGCATGTGTATGCAGGAAAGGTAAACCCATGATGGAGGGTGCCTGTATGTATGTGTGTGTGTGTGTGTGTGTGTGTATGATGCTAGCTCATAAACAGGATATCTCAAGAAAGATACACAGGATTCGTGTCATGGGTGATACAAAGTTAACCCATGATAGCCTGTAGATTTGCCCTATTGTTTTTGGTGTTTATGTTGTGCATAATAATGAGTTTGCAGGGCTTAATCTTAAAATCTTAAAATGTTTATATTTTAATATCCACATGTCTGTTTTGTTTCATATTTAGTGTAATTATGTTGTTAGCTAGTATCTACATGTTCATGGTACAACAAATGTTGAATTTTACTAATGTGCATAGTGGGTGGGGCTTAACATGATTTTGTTAAAAGAGATTGTAAACACAGTTTTTAAGAAGTATATTTGGGATTCATTTTATATTTAGTACAGAGATAGCCCATGGTCTGCATGTGTGCTCCATTGTTTTTGGTGTTGATGTTGTGCATATTAATGTGTGGGTGGAGTTCAATGTTAAAATCTTAAAATGCTGATATTTGAACAACCGCATATCTGTTTTATTTTATATGTAGTGTAATAATGTTGTTAGCTACTTTCTACATATTCATGGTATAAAAATGTTGAGTTTCATTAATATGCAAAGTGGGCAGGGCTTAACATGATTTTGTTGAAAAGAGCTTATAAACACAGTATCTCAAGAATTATAAATGGAATTCAGATCATATGTGGTACACTATAAGATAGCCCAGGGTCTGCAAATGTGCCATATTGTTTTTGGCGGCGATGTCATGCATTTTAATGAGTAGACAGGGCTTAAAGTTAAAATCTTAAAAATACTCATATTTTAACAACCACATTTCTGTTTAGTTTCATATTTGAAATAATTATGTTGTTAGCAAGTGTATACATGTTAATAGGATAAAATTGGTTGAATATAATTAAGTGTGAAATTCCATTGTGAAAACTCTTAAGCTATTTGGTTGTCATTGTACTAAGACATTAAGCCCTCAAAATCCATATTCTGCATTAAAACCCCAAAACCTTTGGTTTCTGGTTTGTTTATTATTTGAACTAGTATGAAGGTAAAAAGTTCTTTTGAAGTTCTGAAAATATGTTTGCAAAAAGTAAATGTTTCAATATTTTAAGTTTTCCTTTCTTTGAAGATTAATACTCAAAATCTTGTATGTATTATTGAAATATCAAGATGTATTGAAACATGCATGAGAAAATTTTCACGTGTGTTTTCTTATTTTTTTTTGGAGGATCGGGAGTGGGGGTACCTTGCTTGAAGAAAAAGTGGGTCAGTAGAATTGGAAAAATAAGATATCCACTGAGGCTACGAGAGACAAAAACAACTTAAGAAGCAGCAACAGGAAAACTTTGTTTTTTTGTAGACAATAATGCTGTCAAAGAGAGGTATGTTTTAGGAGGGATGCATACTAAATATGCAGTCAAGTTTTATTTTTGTAGATCAGGCCATATAGTAATTAAGCATTATGATGGAATGATACTTTGATGCAGTGAACTGAAAGTATTGCCAAGATTTATAAATGCTACATCTTGCATTTTGAATCATCAGCAGCTGAAACCACAGATCAAAAAGAAGGAAAAGAAGAAAGGAAAGAAGAAAAGCTCTACTGAAGAATCCGTACCAGAACCAGAATTCACATCAGCATTGGTGAAGGAATTGTCCAATGTTAGCAAGCAGTCCACACACCATCTACCTGCTCAAGTAGTCAGTCCAACTGTCAGAAATGTTAGTTTCCTGGTGCATTATTACATCCTTATACCTCATTACTTTGTGAGGGTCAGACGTGATAACAAAAGATTTAAATTTATTTAATTCAATAATTTATTGAAAATTGTTTGTTTTGGTTGTCAGCTTCATAGATTATGTATTGATGACTTTTGGTAGTTGATTTTAGCTGTAGGAGCAAAAGTTTGTTTTAGTTATGTAGCAATGTCTATATTGTTTGAAATAATATTTAAATATAAACATATCAGTACTGTACTTACTTCCAGGTTATATATTACTTTCCATGCTATAAATATGCAATCTGGTCCCATGACCTGATTCTAATGCACTTCTAACCAACCTTTAAAATGTAGTTACCTCACTTCTTTTCAGTGTGTTGCTAACACAACATGGATGAGAACTGGTCTGGAAGTTCTGCTTGAATTTCCCCCTTTTCTATACCACTTTCTCTTAACAGCTCCAACCATGAAGGTTTCCTGCTGGTTTGCCCTTTTCTATAAGTTTTGATAAAAATTGATGTCCGACTTGCAGGACTTTTCCATACAGTTTGCACTAGTAATAGGTAGAGAATTAGTTGCCCACGTACAAAACGGGCTCTGCAGTCAGGTGTATTTCACTCCATTGGTGAGAGGCTTTATGCCACAGGGCACCTGTGATAGGTTTTAGGGCTTCATTTACTAGGGTAGAGTTTATTTCACCTTAGGCCCAATGCCCACCATGAGGATAGCCTAATGTTATATGGTACATATATGTTACATGTTAGGACATCTCCAACACAGCTTCTATGCATTAGACCACTAACTTTGATTGTTTTCGGCGCATGCCCAAGAGTCTGATGTCACCACTGGATGACTGCGGAGTGGGCTGCAACACTCTCCAAGGAGTTACAGTTTGTAAAAGAGGACCTAAATTATTTTATGTTATTATGTATAGCGTATAAGTCTAGCACTGTTTTAAGACAGAAGTTTTTCATTTAAGTGCTTGTTTGTGGGGGCGCAAGTGGGACCCTGGTGAGGTCTCCCTTGCGTCCTGTTTTCAAAAAATTCGCCATTTCATTTCTCTCCACAGACACCAAGGAGTAGTGGCTAGTATTTTCCTACGTGTTCAGCGATATCAGAATTTTGCTTTTTTGCATATTTCTCGTGTTTACCAAAATCTCAGATATAATTTATCTTAACACTTTCTGGTGTTCTAAATGCTGTGGCTTGTCTCTTACTAGTGTTGGTTGACTTCTGCGGCCCTGTCTCGCCCTCGTAAGGGTCAACTTGGTATCCCCTGTAGGGAAATTTGATTGGTAGTTAGTTGTAAAGTTTGTCAGGACTTGCATGTAAACCACATATAATACTAGTAAGTCACGGCTCTCGATCTGAACTGTTGGTTTATAAGTAGTGGTGAGTTTTTTCTTTTAATACCGCTGTGGGACTACAGTTCCAAACTAGAGCTGGATGAACCACAAGCAGCGCCATTTTAAGTAGTCACAAGTGACCCACGGCTCTCAGTTTGAGCCGTAGAGTTACACCCAAGGGTCTATACGGTCCCGTAATAAAACTTTTATTGAACAGATCCATACGGCTCCATAGCCTGTCTTTACTGGTCCATACGGCTCCATTGAACGGCTCCGTATGGGTCCATACGGCTCCATAGCACAGGTTCATATGGCTCCATTGAACCGCCCCATAAGGGTCCATATGGCTCCATAGCATGGCTTTACAGGTCCATACGGCTCCATAGAATGGGTCCATACAGCTCCATTGAACAGATTTACCGGTCTGTACAGCTCCATAGTACATTTAGTTATTTTAAGATGGATGCGTACTGAGTAGGGTTATCCCCCACGCGTAGCCACTAGCTTTGTAGCTCCGTGGTGAATAAAAGTAAACTGAGTTAACGGCTCGTATAGCATACGTTGCACGTTACTGATAGCATAAAATAACTTGACGCAACTTACTAAACAGCTCTACCCATGGTGATTCTTAAAGACAATGTCCCCTACAGTCTGTCATACGTTAACCTTTCCGCCAGTGATCACATTAAGATGCGAGATTTCCGCAAAAAATATTGAATCCTCTCAAATAAAAATTATACGGGGGGAAAATCCCGCAATAAAAATGAACGAAGAAATTTCTCGGAACTACTTCATATGTTACGGTAGTTACGGCCTTGATCGGCATAAATTAAATTGTAAAATGTGCAAAAATGTTGTAAAAAGTTTTAAAAATCTAATTTAGAATGGTTTTCCTTTACCCCATACCGCAAACTCCGTTGAATGTTGGCAAAGGAGCAAAAACACAGGCCCAGTACAGGCCTTTCACATCGTTGCGTTGGTCAAAACAAATTGTGCATGTCTGATGAACATGATGAAATATACAACGTAATAGTAACGCAATCGTGTCATCTGCTAGTTGGGAATGTTATGTACAATGAGCCCTTATAGGTTATGCAGGGAATTAGAATGATGTGATTTTTTGGAACTGGTACACATGCCACATAATTATTAAGTGTAGTGATACTTGATTGTGTTTTTATTTTATATTCACTGCTCTGCTCTGCAGTGTAGATCCCAATCCCTGTTAAATATATCTCACTTCCAATTTTTAACAAGTTATTCTCTAAGTAAAAAAATAATGACCAGCAAAATGCAAAGGCTTTAAATACCTCAACACATGATGAAGAGACAGTTCTATAGTACAATAGAAAGACAACTGCTACATGCATGAACCTGTTTTTCCATTATATTATCCATGACAAGTTACTTATTAGATTTATGAGTAAATTTAAGTTGCTTACCAGTCAGTAATAATGTTATGGTCAAGAGAAAACTAATATGTCTGGTGATTTTAACACTTATGTTCCCCCTTTTTTTCCAAAAAAATTACACAAAGGGGGAAAATCCCTGCGGAATTTTGAAACTTAGTGTGAACACTAGTTTTTTGCAAATCTATCAGAGATCATGGACACGCTGACTGGTTGTCAGGTACTAGACGTACCCTAGATATCACATGCAAGTGTTTTATCAAGCGAAGGCTTGAGGATACACACAACACATGCTGTGCATGCAGATTATGTTGTAAAGCAAACCCCTGTACACTATGCAGTGGCTAGGATGATGTGGTTTGGCTGGAGCATAGACTGAGGCAGAGGCGAAGGAAGTGACAGAAGGAGAATCCTCTGGTGCTGGACAAGGTCCTGTTTTCACTGCCCCCGCAGGTGGACCCCCCTGCTACAGGAAGGGAAGGTCCTGCAGCTACTGAAATCCTGGCCAAGGAAATTCCACACAATCTGATTGACGCATTTCCTGTGAAGGCTCGCATTCAATCACAGAGAAAGCTGCTGACATCTGCCCAAAGGGACTCTCAAGCCACAGGCTAAGCAGTTTCCTATCAACTCATCCTTGATTACAAGGGTGCAGCACTGGGCAAGAACCCCCAGCAAGGACTGGACCGCCTTCAACAAGGAGGTTGATTAGGCTACACGCATCCAGTCCTCTGCTTACCAGGCACTGATAACCATGCCTCCTATTCCGGACGGAGTTTGGGAACTCCTACGCCAACCCGCGAGCGGCACCCCAGCTGTGTCTAGCTCCGGGATCAGGGTTGATAAATTTATTAAATCTGCGGTCCAGCGAAGGAAGGAATCTCTTAAGGCTGTGGACCGGGCCATACGACGGGGCTATAAATTTTAAGCCCTCGCTGTGGGGGTGACAGAGAGGCTGGACTTGGTCTTGCAGAAGCATCTGCCAGCCGACATCCACAAGGAGACCAAACCTTTGCTGGCCGGGCTGTCAGACCTGATCAAGGCGTCAGTCGATTAAGTGGCCCAAGCCTCCACAAAGGTGGCCACGGAGCAGCACGAGAATGTTCCCCCCCTCCTTGGCCTTTCGGATGCCATGCAGACATCTTCAGCAGTTGTTGACAGAAGGTCGGGACTTTTTTGCAGGTCATTTCAAACTCATGCCAGGCCGGCCGACAGGACGATGTCAAGGCAAAGACGAATCAAGTAAATAGTCAATCAATACAGTCAAGGGTTTTCGGACAGATATAACAGCTATCCACCAGGGCTGACACACGACCACTGGAAAGATTGGTGAAAGGAATGTTCTTGCAACTTGAGACTTTCAATCAGGAACCTTGCTCCTCCATGGGACATGCAAGTAGTATGCAATCCTTACACGGCAATGTTATAGCTCTTTTTGTGTCTTCACAAAACCGCATCGTGCGATTTTATTCACATTGTCTTGCTTGATTTACAATGCATTTGTTAATTCATTAACTTCTTGATCGTTTTTGCATACTATCAAATTTCAGCCGTTGTTCGGGCATGTTTTAATTCGTTTCTATTAACTAATGGTTTGTTTTCCTTGTGTTATAACTAAACCACCCTGGTCTGCGGGTGAGCCTCGTGAGTTTTTGCCGCGACGTATTGGGTATTTTTTACAGTTCGTTTTCTGTATACTAACACTGTTTACATGTTCTTTTGGGCTACTAACCCATGTTCATGTTATGTTTACCTCAGCTATAACTCTCATGTATTTCCCTGTTCTGTTGATCATAACTTGGAGTAACATACTATAGTTTACAGATTACTATTGAGAGGTTTTATGTCCTTAAGAGGATAGGGAAGCTAGTCCTTTAAGTAGTAAAACTGGTTTGGGTATTAAGGCCAGCCCTAGTAGGCTCCAGACCTAAATTTCTCTCTTTCCGATTCTCGGTTGCAATCTGATTGCATATTCATAGCATGGAAGGTAAGGTATAACTTGAAGTAGATTTATCCTGCTTTGAATAGCGGGGATATTTACGAGAGTTATACTTACCTTCCATGCATCTTGCCCACCTCCGTTCTCCTCTTGGCCTCGGTGGAATGTTAAATGAGGAATAATCATCAATGTTTAACTTATTTAGATTTTAAGCAATTTAGCTAATGTTGCCCCTACACGTCCATATACCTTTAGCAATTTAGCTAATGTTGCCTCTACACGTCCATATACCTTAAGCAATTTAGCTAATGTTACCCCTACGCGTCCATATACCTTTAGCAATTTAGCTAATGTTGCCTCTACACGTCCATATACCTTAAGCAAATGATCTAATGTTGCCTCTACACGTCCATATGCCTAAAGCAATTTAGCTAATGTTGCCCTACACGTCCATATACCTTGAGTACTTTAGCTAATGTTGCCCTACACGTCCATATACCTTAAACAATTTAGCTAATGTTACCCCTACACGTCCATATACCTTTAGCAATTTAGCGAATGTTGCCTCCACACGTCCATATACCTTAAGCAAATGATCTAATGTTGCCTCTACACGTCCATATGCCTAAAGCAATTTAGCTAATGTTGCCCTACACGTCCATATACCTAAAGCAGTTTAGCTAATGTTGCCTCTACACTTCCATACACCTTAAGCAATTTAGCTAATGTTGCCTCTACACTTCCATATGCCTAAAGCAATTTAGCTAATGTTGCCCTACATGTCCATTACCTTAAGCAATTGAGCTAATTCTGCCCCTACACTTCCACATACCTTAAGCAATTTAGCTAATGTTGCCTCTACACGTCCATATACCTTAAGCAATTTAGCTAATGTTGCCCCTACACGTCCATATACCTTAGGTAATTTAGCTAAAGTTGCCCTACATGTCCATATGCCTTAAGCAATTTAGCTAATGTTGCCTCTACACTTCCATATATTTTAAGTAATTTAGCTAATGTTGCCCTACACGTCCATATGCCTTAAGCAGTTTAGCTAATGTTGCTTGTACACGTCCATATACTTTGGGTAATTTAGCTAATGGTGCCTCTACCATCCATATACCTTAAGCAATTTAGCTAATGTTGCTTGTACACGTCCATATACCTTAAGTGATTTAGCTAATGTTGCCTCCACACGTCCATATACCTTAAGCAAATGAGCTAATGTTGCCCCTATACGTCCATATACCTTAAGCAATTTAGCTAATGCTGCCTCTACATGTCCATATACCTTAAGCAATTTAGCTAATGTTGCCTCCACACGTCCATATACTCTAAGCAAATGAGCTAATGTCGCCCCTACACGTCCATATACCTTGAGCAGTTCAGCTAATGTTGCCCCTACACGTCCATATACCTTAAGCAATTTAGCTAATGTTGCTCCTACACGTCCATATACCTTTAGCAATTTAGCTAATGTTGCCTCTATACATCCATGTATCTTTAAGAAATTGGAGTAATTAGAACAACGTTGAATACATGTACATGTATATGAATACATACATAAAATCATTGTTATAATTATTTGTATGTGTGTAAAGGGTGGGGGGGGGGGAGTGTTCGTTGATGTGTTTTGTGTTTTGGAGGCTACACTTTTATAAGTTACTCTAAGTTTCTGTGTGGCACTCCTAAGCCGCTTTTGTAATTGATGAATGTATATATTAATATCTTTGTTTCATTGTATGTATCATATTGTATACCTGTATATATCTGTACTCTGTATCAGAGTGTGCTTGAATAAATATTTGAATCAATCAATCAATCAATGTTTGTCTTTGCAGCAACAATATTTTGCACAAGCACAACGAAAGCAGGCATTAAAGGTTCGATTGCCCAAAGCAGGACAAGCTACAAGTGATAGCACCACACCATATGACAGTGCGGATGATAAGTCATCTTTGCTGGGCAGTCCTGCTGCAAGAGGCTTGAAAATAGTATTATCAAATGGAAAAATTGTAAGGTGAGGGCTTTACAGTGTAGGTGCAAGTATGCTTCGGAGCACATTCTAATATGTAATGTTGCATGCATTAGAAATACACAAAGATAAATTGCATTTGGGAAGCATCTATTGTAGAGCACAAATGTAAACGTGCTCAAGAAAATTTATGGCAAGAGATTGAAAAACCTAGTTGTTTTTTTGGTCTAAAAACATATTTTACTGATTTTTGGTAGATATTTGAGTCAAGGTCAAATGTGTTTTCACCCGAGTTCCTTTTAGGCAAGATTCATGTTCCACCATTTTCTTTCATGCCAGAAACAAATTAAGGTTTTTTTTTATTTTTATTTTTTATGACAGAAGCGAATTTATTTGATCTACTTATCGAGGCCAGAAAGCAAACAAGCAAAATTATAAACTCCATCCTACTTCCAGGGTTGAGATAAATAGTGAATGCAACACATGCATCACTCATTCAAGACACTTCCAGGGTTGAGGTAAATAGTGAATGCAACCCATGCATCACTCATTCAAGACTGTAAATAGAAAATTTCAAGGTGTTTACAGCATAACTTAGTGGTTAGCAATGTATTTCTTTAAAAAATGGTTGAAAATACAGAAACAAAATATTGAAAAAAGTATTAAAGGAATATTCTCATGTTTTTTTGTAGCCTTTCATAAGAAAGAGAACAATTTTAAAAACAATTTATTACAAAAATTATGTTGATATCTTATTCCTACCAGGTGATAGATATATTCAAATTTTTAAGGTTCACAAAAATGCCAATAAACAAATAGGAAAAGGCTTACATCACAGCAACACATTCTCCCACAAAGTTTAGGGATTTCATTAAATTCTATTATCCTGTTTTATAAATAAAACCTGCTAGAAAAATAAATTGATGAAAGTTAGGTATTTGTATACATTGCCAAATATACCCTGCTTTAACAACTTTTGGAAAACTGTTTCTAATCATACAGAAACAACCAATTAACATTTAAAGAAATACATAAACAGTTGCAATGGAATTGTCTCTATGACATCATCCAACACGAAAATAATCATACTATACAAAAACCTTAAAATGCAAGTGGGAAAATGTACAAATTCATATTTCCTGAACAGAATATGATATTAACCTGATTTTTGTACCAAATTGGCTCTAAAAGTATGCTCTTTCAAATAAAATTTTACAAAAAACCATGGGAATATTTCTTTAGTCTCTATCAGATGCGAAATGCCTAGAAGTGATAGCACAGCCTCACCGTTCATAATATTTTTGTGTTTTATTGATATAAATGTATGTTATGGCTTGGAATCATTGGGTGGATTATTAAAGCGTTATCCAGTAAAGTCAATGTTACTTAACATCTAAATTGTTTGGAAAGTGTATTTCAATAAAAAAAAAAAAGATTGATTTTCAATAAGATGTGGGAATACTTTACTGGATAAAGTTAGCTATATCATTTTCCTCTCAGTCAAAGTGGATCACCTGTTACTACGAGAGGCGGAGGTTTTCTGTCACTGACATCATCAGATGGAATGAAAGAAGACCAGGAAGAAGTTAATGTAGATGACGTTGCAGGTAACGTCAAAGGCAAGACAGCTGCACAGCTACTTGCTGGATCATCTCAGGGACCACTCAAACTCAAATTGTCTTGTTAGTATTTGTTATTGTTATTCACTTCACCACAACAAGTTGAAGGTGGTTTATGTAACTTCTTATTCTGTCCCTTAGAAGGAGAAACCTCTAAAAGGTGGATTCAAATATAATATAGTGGAATTAATTTCATTGATTGTATGTTGGTGTGTATGAAAAAGGGGTAAGGGTAGGCAAGGATGATTGAGGATGTTAGCAGAAAAATATGCAATAAGATGGATTATAAAATGAGGTAAGGTGTGGCATAGGAATGGGAGGAAACTGAATAATTAGAAACAATGTTTAGAGTGGCAGAGGTAATGGAGTCATCCTGAAGCCTACACACTCACTGTTTTCTCTAAACGTTTGCCATGTAATTTCATAAGACTAACAAAAAATTAATTTACATTGACATTGCAAGTTCTTTATTGAGTAAACGATCCCTAAAATGAAATATACTTGAGGAGGTCATTTATTAATGCAGGTAATGTATTCACGCAGTGATTATACCTCAGTATGTCATGCATAATTTGGACTGATTTTTAGGGTTATTATTGCTTGTGTGTTGAGTGACAGAAAGATGGTGTTGTTGTTTTCAGATTCTTTCCCATACTCATGATGAAAATGTGTTGCAAGCTTTTTAGTCCCAAAATCCTCAAAGCCTACAAGGTTGAACAAAAACATCACTTAAAATCACTCATCAATAAACAAACAAATCCTTCACTGTTAAATACCATCCTATTTGTAAATTATTACTTCAAGCCAGACACATTGACCACAAGGAAAACATTGTCCTTAGGTTGAGTGAAAGTCAGTGCAACTGCAGTGAAATTTGTTTACTATCAATGTCAGATTATGACCATGGAAAGTGAGATGAAGTGTGTAGAAATCCCTAGTGTAATTGCTGATTGCTTGTGCTGTATTGTGGTTTCTGTTGTGAGCAATATAGACCTGACAGGTTTTAGATTTTGTCAGGTTTAAGACACAAAATGTATACTTAGTGTGATTTGTTTCCTTCACAGTCAATGGGAAATCTTCTCTTCAAAGTCCAACCTCATCAAACAAGAAGTCAAGTCAAGACTCAAGCCAGCTGGACACCAGTGCATTTGATTCAGATGATGATGATGTCATGCCATCAGACAGAAGTCCCAGGGTAAGTGAATCCTTCATCATACTCTCTGCTAAGTTTGTATACTTATATAAAAAGTAATGATAACATTTATTAAGAGTATGTTTGTGTGCTTTAATTATTCTTTATTGTTATATTTACACCACATGAAAATTATTGCCAATTCAGCAGGTTTGTGAGATTTTAAAGAATAAAGTTGCTGAAGGTTTGGCAATATGTTCATAGATTGAATATGTATAGATTGAATATGTATTCAGCCTATAGCCCTTTAAATTCCAAAAGTAATGTAATACACGATTCCACGGTCCCGATATGTGCAAGCTCTGTCATGTGAGACCCCACACGAAGGAGGAGTAAACAAACTTTACTGTACAAACATGCAGAGGGCCCAAGAATTTTTGCCTTTCTTTGTAAATTTTTCTGCAAATAGACTTTCAATTAATCATTTAAAAACATCACCCCAGCCATTACAAATTTTGTTATAATTATTGTAGAAAATTAGAAATGCGCAAACCGCGCGAACAGAAAGTTTTCAGCCTATTTCCAGTTCATTACAACTATAGGCTTATTACGTACTTTAACTTGGTTCCACAATAAATACAGTAGACAACCTAAGTAACAAATTATCATAAATGTTTTATAGAAAATACTTCAAATGCAGTGTTGTCTTGGTCAAATTAGGCTGTACAATATGGTTTTTAATTACATGCCAACATCTGTTCTGACCGAGTAATTTCTAAGGTTGCACTATTTCTATTTACAATTGAAATGCAGTTTTATTTAAAAGTAGGACTGCCTGATGATGAATAGTTGCAAACACAGTACTTTTCTGTTAACTATAGAAAATATAATAACTGGCATTTATTCAAAATGGTTATTGAAAAGCATTATTAGCAAAACTTCCTTGTAAATTCATGGCAATTATAATGATAGAATGAACTTTGTTTTCAAGGCAAGGGTTGTGTACCTATTTTGAGTGTATAATGACATCAATGAACTATTGAATTATTTTCAGCTGGCTATAGTTTTTAGCACGAGTACATTTGTTATCACGAGTACATTAGTTTTTATTTGAATGTGACAGTTCAGGAGATTTGTTTACTGGAGAACTCGGCTAGTTGTGAAAAAGTTAAAAAATGTGGATTAAAAATCTTGAATTCAATGTTCTCAGGTTGCATAAGATCTATGTTTTGTATTTTAGAACTCTACCACTTAAAAATAATGATAAATTAATAGAATAATTTCCTTAAATTGGGCTCATTCACACTTCTGTCTACCACCTTGCTAAATTTTGGCTGTGTTGTAGAAAAACAATTTAGTCGTACAATAATGCAGTGAATGTATCAGGGTTACAATTAGTAAAACCTTTATGGAAGATGCATAATAACACAGTTATGATGGGTACATGGGTATGCCTATATTACCCATTTAGGCCCATCCATGATTGATTATTCCAGTTAAGTTCAACTGCACCTATTCAATCAATAAAGTTTGACTGATTATTACATATTAACCCACAGTACAGGATGTACAGCACAAATCCTGCAACTAAATCATCTCATTTGGATGAACATGTGCTTAGAAGGGTAAATATGAATTTTTAACTTAAGTTTCCTGCCAAAATCTGGGAGAAAGGTGCAACTTTAACCTGATGCCTCCAAACAATATATTTCAGACAAGTAGATTTGTTTGATATATAGAATATGAAGGCTTGGGTCTGATAAATATGCAAGTACTGATTATAAAAGAGGGACATTATCTCACTTACGGGTCAAAAGTATTAATCTATGCAGATGGCTAACCATTCAAGAACATTTTATAGGTGAAAATAGAAATGAGTATATTTATACTGTTGCCTAGGATGATGATTTTTCAACTTTTGGATGGAATTAACAATTAACATACTGATATTACTCCTCTAGGTATGTCTATAGCTGTACTAATTCTGATACTGCCTCAGTGTTTTCAATTTAAAAGTTATGTTTGAGGAAATCACAATACATATTGTATTCAACCAAAATATATCTAATATTAGGAAAATATTCAAATAAATTGAACATCACTACACATTTTAAGATTCTAAACTCACATGCTTAATAACACTTTCACCAAAAAAATTTCCATGTACTGTTGACTAAATTAAAGTGAGTCAAACTAGTATCACTAAAACTAGTGTCAGTATCCGTGCTTAATTATTACTTTTTTTAATAAGATATGACAGGTTTAGTTCCATAAAAGCACCTTATTTACTTCACCCACTCATTAGTGCATGCCCTTGTGTAGTCAAGTGAAAAATTTTGGTAGAATCTTGCAAACCATATTTTTTCGACAAAAGACATATCATAGTTATGAATGTAATATGGTTTTCATTTTTCGGGGGGGGCCCCATCTCGGCGGCCATTTTGAAATTTGACATCCGAAAATCATATTTTACTCAATGTTTCACATTTTTGTTTCATATTACTTTGTAATAATCTATGTTTTTCAATTCAATGTCAATTCTGTTATATCACATGGATTTCAAAATATTCAATTCTTTGCATATATTTCCATTATTAATAGGAGTCCAGTGTTTGTGGAGTATCTTCGAGGCTTTTGACACCTTGACATATCAAATATGCTTCATTTTAATGGCTGTCACATTAAAAATGGCTGCCAAATTAAAAATGGCTGCCACATAAGTTAAAATAACAACATAGCAAGTATTCATTAAGTGTACATTCCCTTTAAATACATGCTGCTCTTCGCCTTCGATTTTTAAAGAAAAAAACAAATTTACAAATCATAACTCTAATTCTCCCACAGTAACCCTGTATGGTTGTCTGGTCCAGACTTGGGTATATATGTCCATTGGTGGTACATGGAGTGGAAGTAAATATATTCATTGTTCAGTGATGTGCAATCATGCATACTCAGCATATTTTGTATGCCCATGATATAATGTATGCCTTAGTGAGAGCAGCGTGCTAGTAGATGGGCAGTACAAGTTTTGCTATACCATGGAGCTATTAGTATTAGCTCAATGGTTATACTGTGGAGGCATACCTGGGTAGTAACATGGAGGTAAATTTACATTTTTAAGTCAATCATATTCTGTCTCTAATGCAAACTCTGAGTCATGTGTAACCTGTGTAATGTTTGTACAATTTTCAGAGTTCACACATGCATAATTAAGTGCAATCAACATTGTTTTGTCTACATGTGCAGCATCCACGACATTGACCTTTATTACAACCACACTTAACTAATTGCACTAATGATTCTGGAGTTGGAGGAAGTTGCGAGAGAACTGGCATCAGCTCATCAGTTGGCTCATATGACCAACCTAGTGCAGTGGCTTCAAGTTTTCGTGGTTTAGCAACCAGAACCTGCTGCCAAATTCTACATTGCAGATGTGCTCTTCTTATATGTTCATGAATGGCACCTTGTATCGGTGGAAGATTTTCAGTCCCCTGGTTAGCCTTCAGTGCCAGGAAGTGAAACCTGTGTGTGTGTGTGTGAACTTGTTTGTATTATACAGCTGACAGACCAACTCCTCACATCCTCTAAATACCATTTCATTGGGTTAATCTTCGATACCTAATGCAGAGAGTGCACTGATAACTTTGGCACTAGCTGTAACAAATACATTTCATTTCCATTTTTGCTTTTGCCATGAATGTAACCGGTGGTGTCGCAGCCACTCATAGCATGTTACCCTCTCAGTGCCGTGGCTTTGCTCTTCCCAAGTACATTGTAAATGGGCTGCAGTCTTACAAGGTGATGTTTTTCACCAGTTCCCATTATCAGCGCTGCTTCTGACCCTAAATACGGCTGGGTAGAGACAACCAAAACCATCACCTCCATGTCTGAGGAATGAATATGGACGTTTCAACCATACACTTTGTGTGCTTCAGCAGGGAAGTATTTGAAGGGTGTCTGCTTCTTCTTGGGTGCTCTGAAGGCCACGAAATCTGTTGCTCTCTGATTTTAAAGGACACCTCAATGTGTTACTGCAGTAACTGGTGAATTGGAATGCTCTATCACCTTTCGTGAAAAGTATAGTGTCAGTTGGTCCTTTGTCTTGGTACTGTCATATGGTGGTGTGAACTTCTTGCATATTTTGTTACTCCTAACATGTCTTCTAACTCAGCTGACAGTTGTGTTAGTTCAGGTGTACTCGGACAATACCTGAGTAGTGTTTAAGGGTTTGTGGTAATTCCAGGTACATTTCTATCACCTTTGTGAACTTTGTTGACATGTTCTTGTGCTTGGTCCACTCCAATAGCAGTAAATGCTATTGGATTGGTCTTCACAGTAAAGTTACCCTGTGCAAATTCATCCCAGACCTCATGGTTGGTATGCTGCAGAGCATAATCTAGTCTCTTATATGCAAAAAACAAAAAAACAAACAGAGGCACAACTGTTCTAATCATGCCAAGTGCAGACCCCACTGTTCCTGACAAGTTGCTTGAAGGCAGCTTAGCAATGTGGTAATTTGTTGCATGTACATGCGATCCCATCTACAGACAGGGTGTTTGACATGGCAGCATCAAACCCATCTATTAACTTCCTAAACTTGAGTTTTTTCAATTGCAGATACGAGCTCTTGGTGAGCTTTTAGTACATTCTCCTGTTTTATTCATGCATTTGATAAGCTCTGCACGCTCTCCTGTAGTGCTGCATAAGCATGTGGGTTCTTCTGAATACAGCCTAAAGCAAAAGAACAGTCGTTACCTGTAAGATTACTAGGTGGCATTCTATAGCTCGATTGTAATGTTTACCATTCGTAATCTGCATCACTGTCACATTGCTGTACATGTCTGCCTGCCATGCGTTATCTAGACCACTGCTCTCAACTGTTCGACCAATACAACGTAATGCACAAAAACTGTATGAAATTGACCTGGAGACTCTTTCATTTGTTTGCTTATTGAGATGGATCTAGGTAAGTAAGTTTAACAACTCTTTGGTATAGATCCACATCAAGCCAAACGTATAGATCCATATCAAGCCAAACGTATAGATCCATATCAAGCCAAACGTATAGATCCATATCAAGCCAAACACAAATTGGTTTGTGGGGAACATCACTTCTAAGATGCTTATTCATATTGTGTAGTTGCATGAGTGAGGTAGTCAACCATTCATGTGCTGGTGCATTGGTAATAGGTAAAGATGCACCTTATCAAGTGCTTTCTGCTGATCTGTTGTTAGATTTGTATTCATCACAGAATTGTATGCAGCCCACACAGGTATACAATGGTTTGTTGTGTTCCCTGTGCTTGCTTGTACTGTCTGGTGGCTTTCTGCCCTATGGTCCGTGTGTCAGAGTCTGCACTGACACTTGACTGTGTTGATGAATAGGGCATTTCCAATACATCATATTTCCAACACATCACATTTCCAACACATGATGTTCACTGGATACCACTGGGATTGCACGCCGGGTGGGTTCCTCCTCCATGGTCTGTGTGACAGTGTCTATTCCGATACTTGTTTGCCTGCAGAAGAATCGCCCCATCAACCAAGCATACACTTATGTGACTCCTTCCAGCTTGTCCAGGTGTTGGAAAACTTTGAATTGAGGATAATGAGGTCTTGCCTTGGGTTTAGGTGTTCCCAGAATATTACATGGCAGTAACTCTACTCCAGTTAATGGTATGTCCTTCAACTTTACAGTTGAAGATTTAGTACCCAGTTGTAGTGGTGCCTTGTTTGACTTGTTGGGCCAGGTTATTACAACTGATGAATCATATCAGCACGTACATGTCTGAGATACAGTATGCCTTTGTATTATCCACCTTAGTAATGTCAAGCTCAGATGGACCATTTGTTGCTGTAAGGAAACCACTGAATGTCCATGTATTAGCTTGTTCAATGGCATTGCATGCAATTTCTGCACATTGAAATATTATTTGCACCTCTGCATACCATTCATGTGTGCAGCAACATCCACTGCTGCAGCTTGTGCTTCTTTCGAATGATTAATTGTCAGCTTAGACCTTCCCTTTGGACATGTAAATTCTACATTCTCAATGTTTGTATTAATATTTTGTTTAAGCTTACTCCTTGTTACTCCTGCAGTGAGAGGCTTGTGGTGAATACACCTAATTGTGTAATGACTGTTAAGTTACAGATGTTACACCAAGATATACACCAATTGTAAATTCCTACTTATCAGTGATAGCACTACTGGGCATGGAAAGCATCCCCCTCTCCCCCTCACCCCCTATGAGATCACTTTGCCCCACTTTCCCCCAGACAATTTTGTAAAGTGACATATTTTGTCTGATATATTGGCTTTTGCCATCCATAGGACCAATTTTCCCCCTCCCCCCATGACCAAAATCCTGGTGCTGCCACTGCTACTTATGTGGTAGCCATTTTTAATTTGGTAGGCAATTTTTAATTTAGAAGCCATCTTAAATTATGTATTTAAATCCATCTTATATAACAAAATTGACAATGAACGAAAAACATAGATTAAATTACAAAGTAATATGGAACAGAAATGTGAAATATTGGGTAAAATATGATTTGCGGATGTCAAATTTAAAAATGGCAGCCAATCTACCAAGATGGCTGCTAAAAAAATGAAAACCATATTTCTTTTATACTTTTTTGTAATGTACTAAGTCGGAAAAATATGGTTTGCAAGATCCTACCAATTATGACACAAGGGTATACACTACATTAGTAATACAGGTACTGGAACTGAGTACCATATCAGAATACCATTTTTATTTTGAATGAGTTCTCTAGTTTTTTGAAGTGAAATGATACTATGTAACTTTTATAGCTAATACCAAGTTTCATTGGCATGGCTATACCAATAAGTAATTGGCAATAAGAACCTACACTGTAGTGAAATTGACTTTTGAAAAGCCCTGGGCTACATTGAAAATTGTTCTTCCAAAACTCCTTCCAAGAAACAGACAGGCTGCATTAGTTCTTAAGGGTTGCCATTTCATGCTTTTGTGTATAAAGTCTGACCACACTTGGTGCCAAACAGAGATTTTCGGTACATCACAACAAAGTAATTAAGATTGCTGATATCATCTTAAGGCTGCCACCACTGTACTAAACATTTGAACTATAGGGCTAGGTCTAGCCATGCTAATAGTTGTATACCAATTTAACAAACTTTTCCACACACTGGCAGGGTGTATAGTGGGTCCAGCTAATGAGTAAACAACTTTAATCACAGAACTTCAGAACAGAAATAGATTAAAATGAAATGAATGCTGGATGAATGATGGTAAATGGTTCCATAGCTATGCCTAGCCTCGTATATCAGAAAGCATACATTCTCAAAGAAAAATTGTTTCCAAGTAAAGAACTAGGGCTTACAGTACATTGGTGTTGATTTACTTGGTATTTCAGGCCTGTCTTTTTTTTAATGTGAAACAATTAAAATTTTAATTTCTTTCAAATGCTACCTATTTTGTTTAGGCCTAGTCAAGTTGGCATACATGCCACAACTTATTGTTGATTGCATGCAAAGTATATTCAACATAAGAACCCAATACACACATTATAGTCCAGTGGCTAAGCAAAACCTATACTTGCTGGATTAAAGCACCAAACTTTGCACAGTTATTGCTTCGGTCATATAGAAAAATTCTAGAGAGGGGTGCCCAGTATTCGAGTCTAGGTCAGGAGCAAATCAAGGTGGAAGGTCAGTATAGAGTCAAACTTTTGAAATATCCTAATCCTGTTCACAAGGATATCAATATCATTAATGTCCCCAACCCTGTACATATGCCCCTGTAGGTACACTACGGACATCACCCTATATCTCTGAAACTGGACATGATGGGTACATCAGTATAGACTTTATTAATCGAAATGATCTTACAATTCATTTGGTATGCTTTTTAAACAGATTGGTAAATGTATCGGTTTTGGCCACATGTAGAGTGACTTATCGAAAGTTTGATGACTATTAGCTTATTTCCGACCATAGCAAGATATACGAAGGTCACAGGTATATCAAACTATACCTTTCTTAATTCCTTATGACCAGCCGAGTAATTTGGTATATTTGTCGATAGGATTGGGCCATTAAAATTTGTTGATCCTATACTGACCTTTGACATTGAATTGCCTCTGACCTAGACTGCGAAAACCGGGCACCCCTCTATAGAATTTTTCTATAGGACCTAAACATTAAATGTACAAAGTTTGGTACTTTAATCCAATGTGTATAGAGATATGAGCCAAATTTGGACCTTAGCCACCGAACTATTGGTTCTTAATTTAAGGCCGTTTGAAACACAAAAATTGCACTCATGAAAACAATATTCGCGTACGCCTACTTACTCAACTTGGTTACCTAGGTTAGACAAGGCCTGTAAGATTAAAGGTGGGTTTTGATAATTTATTATCCAACAATTACTGTCTGCTTTAAACTTAAAAACGTTAACACCCAAAAATAGAAAAAAAACTACTTCAAAAAGTAAAAAACAGCGCAAACTTGACTATACTTGAAACAACACTTGCTGTGGTTGGAAGTCATTTCATACGCAACCTATGTTGAATCAATTTTGCAAAAACGAAAAACATTGGTGCAATACTTTTGGTCATTTGAATCCAAGAAAACCCTAAATTACATCGTAACTGAAGAATTAATGCCTTTAAGATATATGTAAGGAGAATATTTAGACAAATTTCCATGAGTTTACGGAAAGGCCTTACAAAAACGATTAAAAGAAATAAATGCACTACTCCAAATCACCTGCCGAGCACAGCTGACATGGTAGAGAAGAAATTTGGTTTGTGTACTCTACTTTTGTAATTGATTCAAAATGGCCATCCAAACCGTGGAATCGTGTATTTGAAACATAAAAGAAAATTACCCTCTGGTGAAATAGATTTATGAGGACAAGTTTTTAAAATTCAACCATAGAACCAATATTTAATTTAGGTGAATCAGTAGTATATTGTAAATGACTTAGTATTATTCATTCTTTTGGATGCATATATTTTGATGTAGTATATTATTGATCTAAATCAAAGATTTGTTTTTTTAAAGTCTCCTCCCCTGAGCAGTGTGGATGCATTGCTGCGAGCCAGTGAGATGGATAGCAGTGCACCTTTGCAGCACATCAGTGTGGCAGACATAGAGGCTGAACTCAAGTAAGTTACCAGTACATAGCAAAAAGAATCCCAATTTTTTATCTTGGTGTTATTGGTCAAGTTAGTTACTAGTACATGGCAAAAAGAACCTGACTTTATCTTGGTGTAATCGGTCAAGTAAACTAGGACATTGCAAAAAGAAACAGACTTTATCTTGGTATAATTGGTCAAGAAAGTGACTAATACATGGCAAAAAGAACCTGACTTTATCTTGGTGTAATTAGTCAAGAAAGTGACTAATACATGACAAAAAGAACCAGACTTTATCTTGGTATAATTGGTCAAGAAAGTGACTAATACATGGCAAAAAGAACCTGACTTTATCTTGGTGTAACTAGTCAAGAAAGTGACTAATACATGACAAAAAGAACCAGACTTTATCTTGGTGTAACTAGTCAAGAAAGTGACTAATACATGTACATGACAAAAAGAACCAGACTTTATCTTGGTGTAATTAGTCAAGAAAGTGACTAATACATGGCAAAAAGAAGCTGACTATCTTGGTATAAGTGGTCAAGAAAGTGACTATACTACTAGTACATGTCAAAAAGAGCCTGAAGTAATCTGGTAGTGTTAGTGCTTAAGCATGCTACTAGTACATGGCAACACTGATTTTGGAGCCTAATTTTACCCTCGTGTTAGTGCTCAAAGAAATGAATTTTTCTGATGGCAAAAGAAGCCTGGTTCATGAATATCATGATGTCAGTTATGTCAAATTTATAGTTATAAACCTTCCTTAATGAATATCAAATTCCATTATATTTAGTATTTTATTTTAAATATTTTGGATAAAGCGTGGTGTGTGGAAAGTTAGACATTTTGGCTAAATATTTATATACTGTTAAGATCAGATGATTACGAAGACCCTCCTGTTAAATCTCAGAAGGTACTGTATTGGACGTAATAAGCACCCAGGGCGCTTACGAAATTGGAAAAGTGCCACTTTTTACTGCCTAATTCTCTTCCTAATAGGTGCCCTTGCTCAAATTGCACTAGCACAGTACATATGTAAGTGAATTGGTTCCAGCCATACTTGACCACCATAAAATCATTGTGACGGTCAGCCAAAAAATAAATCAGTTTACAACACTCGAATAGGGACCTATATAAAGTCTTCAAACTTCTGTTTTTTTTTAAGATGTTTTTAACGGATGCATAATTGAAATATCAGCAATTAAATTTGCAGTGTTCTGAAAGTTTTTAACACTCCCTGCCCATCCCCCTCCCCCATGTAATTTCAAAAGTGCCACTAACCAGAAAAATAAATTTCCTTTGAAAATGGCCACAATCTATGCTAAGCATGTTGAAATTTCAGCATCTTTGAAACACTTGTATGTATACCGATTATTTTTGCATTTATTTGTAGTATTTGTGTTATAACCATTCAATCTTTTTTGTCCATTCATGTGGGTCAGTTTTATAGTTTGTAAGATGGGTCTTGGCCTAAAATTATTGAGATTTATGCTTAATGTAGCATTGTTTATCAGGCCTACTGCACGTTCACTGCATCACAAGCAGCCTAGCTTCGAATTCAGCAAATTAAAGGGAAAGTTAACCCATATCTTAAGTAATTACCGCAGATTTCCAGTCCCGGCAGTTACAGGGATTTAGCCTAGCAACCAAAAACAAAATACGTGGAACATATTGAAGACCTGTAATTGGCATTTATTATTTATTGATGTTGGGATATGTTATTAGTATAAAAAATGACTTTTTGATGAAGCTTATTAGAGCATGGGCGCTTATTACATCAAATACAGTATTTGTAATTTGCAGCTACCACCCTCTTTGTAATGTTTTTCTGAGAACAGGCTGTACTTCTGTGTCCCATGTACTTTAGAATAATTTTGGCTTGTGCGACAACTGCACAATGTTGTGTCATAGGACCAAATTATCATCGGACTGAATTATCATTTTTTCAAAAGAAAACTTGAACTTGCATGATTTTAAGCCCTGCTCCACCCCACTCATTTTTAGCCTGAATATTCAAAGAAGGCTATTCTACTACCCCTGGCATTGGTGTCGTCATCCAGTTGTAGTTTTTTGTCTGTTGGTTAAAGTTTTTGGATGAGTTTGTACTGATAATGAAATCCTGACATGAGTAACACTTAAGATATTAGTCTTGGGATGAACGAAGAAGCACACAACAAATTTCTCGGAAAGAAATTAAACACTAAGTGGAATGTTGGGTAAAAGATAATAAGTAGATGAAGGAATTAAGATGAGGGTGGGATTTCATGTGGGACAGGGTGGAATTGTATGTAGGGCAGGGTGGGGTGGCATGTGGAACAGAAAATGGAATGGCATGTTGGACAGGTGGGTTGGCATGTTGGTCATGATGGTTGGCATGTGTGCAGAGGTGCAACAATAGGGTGGGAACGGTGGGTAAACCCCACGAGCCCCCCAGCAAAAACCAAATTATGAGGATTCCCAAGCAATGACACTGTGATATTTATGTTATGGGGCCCTGAACACTAAATTGCCCACGGGCCCCAGATCTCTAGTTGTGCCTCTGGATATTTAACTCTCCTCCAACCTAGGCCTAACTTAAGAAGTGATCAGGGTATTTGAATGAGTGTTCATACGCGCTGCTTATGACCCTATGTTAATTTCTAATATAGATCATATTGGACCGTGAAATTTTACAAAGAATAAGATATAAGTCTCTAAACTAGGAAACAGTGAATATTAAACTATGCAATGACATTAAACAGTCACAAATTGAATGAAAAAAAGTTAGTGATTGGTCTTCAGTCGCGGAACACCCATACGTGCATGAGCATGCATAGTTCATTGCCACCTTTTTTTCCAAGGCGCGGCGCGAAATTTGAGTGTACTTCCTCTTCGCCACAGCATAGAACCGAGAACTAATGGCTTGGTAGGAAAATTATATACATTATTTCGTTAAATATTAATTTTATATTCTATTGTATGTTGCCATTTTTGTGATCAGGTAGGCTTTTTTGCGAACTGTCCCATTAGTTTCCTAGATTTTTTATGCATATGAGTATAAAGTAAGGCCCATTGCGCGACTTGTAAATAAACCATCAATCTCTACCATATTTTGAACGTTCTTCATAAAGATTTAAAACGGTAGAAATGCATTTTGGACAAATTCATGATGATGGGACCCTCTTTTTAGTCATATGTTGAACTTCATTTATATCAAACTCAATTACCTGCAATCTACACCCCCCTTACTATCCAACCCTTTCTTGTGTCCACCTCCCTACTCTCTTCATCTATAGGAGAGGGGTTCAGTACAGTTATGCGAAAGTTTGTTGTGATTATCGGGTGGGTATAGGCAAGATTTGAGGGAAGGGAGAGGTCAAAGGTGGGCACTTGCCACCCCTTCACTTTTTTTCTCTGAATAAGTATCTTTTGTATGGTGATTTCTTAGCATGATTCCCCCCATTCCTCTGCTTCTCCCCCACTTTCTGTCTGCAAATCCCACTGATTCCCTCCAACCTGTGTAGACCCAAGTTAAGTTGAGATTAGAGGCTCTGGAGTACCCAGGGGAGCAACAATAGGGTGGGAACGGTTGGTAAATCCCACAGGCCTCGAGCAAAAAACAAAATTTGAGGGGCACGAGCAATGACACTGCGATATGTTTGTTACGGGGCCCCGAACACTAAATTGCCCATCCCCCAGACCTCTAGTTAACACACAAAATTTGTGTTGGGTGAGTTGGCATGTGGGACAGGGTGGGTTGGCATGTGGGACAGGGTGGTAGTTTTGTAATTTTTGTTGGGTGGGTTGGTATTTGGGACAGGGTGGGTTGTTAGCAGGATGGGTTGGCATATGGGACAGTGTGGATCGGCATGTGGGACAGGGTGGGTTGGCATGTGGGACAGGGTGGTAGTTTAGTAAATGACCAAACAAATAATTGCATCATGCAACAAGGATGCTTTGTAGTAATTTAATCTTTCATTGACAAGGTTCGTCCTTTCTTTGTGACTCACTGGATATAATAAAAAGAGGTGTTTCATTTATAGAGATTGCTTTCATATGTTTTCTGAGTTAATTAATGAGGTAATTACCCTGGATTTCTGCTAATATTGACATTCTTTTCATATTCTAAACTTGAGTAACCTTGAGCTTTTTTTTTTTTTAATGTCTGATACAACTCAAAGATATTTTGAGACTTGTAGTAAAATGTGAAAATCTTGAAAGCTCATGTAATTTGAAATAACTTCCCCTACTGGCCCCATTAGCGGCATATTCGTTCCTCAACAACCCCCATTGTCTACGCTAGCTTTAAATAGTTGAGCATACTGTCCTTCCAACAGTTCTGGTTGAAATAGGAATCAGAATTGGTCTTAAATTCTGTAGCAGTATTTCATTTTAGAAGGCTTGCATACTCTGTGTGTGGTAGTCTTGCATTAAATCATCTGCTGTTCCTTCAGGCAGCAACCAGCATCACCAGGAACCCAAGATGCAATTCAGGGCATGCTTTCAATATCTCTACCTCAGCGAAATGTAGGTGCCCTGTCAGGAGTGGAATTGGACGTTCTTCACCCGAGGGCTCACGATGGAGGAGACCCAGGAAGAGACGATACTTAGATGACTTGGAAGATGATGAAATGAGGAATTGCTTCCAAGATGCCAAATATGGTATGCTATTGTTTTTAAATGTTTATAGGTACACATAGCAATTTCTATATTGGTTAAAAGAGCAGTCAAATGTGAGTAGACTGGTCTTAAATTTTGCAAATATCACGGTCAATTTGAAATCAATTTTGATTAAATTCATTGCTGCTTTTATTGTTTTTAATAGATTTTCAAGCAGTTATTTAATGTTGCCGCTACACTTCTATATGCCTTCAAGTCACACTTTGATGTAGTGTAGAATGTGTCATGTCTTGTGGGGTACAATGAGAGATAAGTATTAGATCTGGCCAATCTGAAATGCTTCTGCTCCAATACTGGCAGGACTCAAACTTGGCATGTGCAGGGGTTAAAGTTAACTAGTCGCTTTGAAGTCTCTTTTTGAGTAGATCTGGGCTCGTAGCTTGTATCACGGTTTCAGGAAGTGCATTCCACTCTCTTATTGATCGTGAAAAAAAAAAAAGGTTTTTGTATGTATTTGTCCGACAAATTATGTTTGAAATTTTCTGGAATTATTCCGGTGAAGACCCAAACAAGTCACTGGCTCTAAGTACTGGCCACTGGGTATATCCACAAGGTTGTTGATGACCTTACACAGCAAGGTGAGACTGGTTATAGATCGTCTTACTTGGAGAGAAGGTCACTGAACACGTTTGTAACCATTCACTCTTGTCCTGTCATAAGTTTGCTGGACAAACCTAGCTGCACTTTGCTGAACCTTTTCCAGTTGTTTGCAGTGGGAGACTTCCAAGCTGCTGATGCAATTCCAGATGAGGTCTTACAAGACTGATGTATGCAGTTGATCTGAGTTGCTCAGAGGAGTCAGACAAGTTACATCTAATCAAGCCAAGTATTTTGCTGGCTTTGAAAAGACCTGCAATTTAAATGTCCCACTTCAGATCCCTTCGTAATCCAAGGTAATGAAGGGAGCTCACTAATTCCAATGTCTGGCCACACAATTTGTACTTGAATGGATTGGTCTTTCTCATTAAGTCTAAACCTCGCATTACATTCTCTGTCTTAAGCCCCGACAAAACCTCAAATCTATCGGGGTCTATTATTGCTCACAAGAGAAACCATAATCCAGCACAAGCAATCAGCAATTACACCAGGGATTTCTTATTTCTACATTACACACTTCACTTCACTTTCCATGGTCATAATCTGACATTGATAGTAAACAAATTTCACTGCAGGGGCACTGACTTTCACACTAAACACAAGGACAAAAGTATTCCACTGTGGTCAAAGGGTTTGCTTGAAGTAATAATTTACAAATAGGGTGGTATTTAACAGTGAAGGTTTGTTTGTTTATGGATGAGTGGTTTTAAGTGATGTTTTTATCCAACCTTGCAGGCTTTTAGGTTTTTTTGGACTAAAAATCTATTGCAACAGATTTACATCATGTTGCACCTGAAATGCACATGTTGTAACACTTACTGGCATTGAAGCACATCTGCCAGTTGGATAGATCATCCTGGAGAGCCTTGGGAGTCCCTACTTGATGAGATGGTCCAATCAAATAGGCAATCATCTACAAGGTGATTTAATTCCAGTAAAGATGGTGCATATATTTGTGGATGCAGCGACGCAATTATCACTCTTATTAACAGAGCACAATGAAACAAAAAATTAATTTACAAGATATTTAGATAATTTCCACTATTCATTTTTTTTTTTCTCCTAGTGTACCCGTCACTAGATGATGATGAGAATGATCTACCTCTCAAGTCCCGAGGAAAAATCCCAAGGAGAGATCCAGGAGACATCCCATGGAACCCAAAGGCCAAAGTGGTGATGCCAGTCCCCAAGATGAATAGGCCACATCGCAAAGGGGTGAGAAAAGCTCATGTGGAGGAAGGACTCGCAGATGCCGCTGCAAGACTCGCCAATAAAGTGAGTGACCATTTCCATATCGGCTGTTGCTGAAATAGAGAACAAGATATCCTATTGTGTGAATTATTCATTTCTTCTTTCTGATTAATCATTTTAATTCAAAACCTTCAAATTATTGTGTCTTACTCCTAGGGTCACTGAATTTCTGATTTACAACAAACAAGAAAATTGATTCTCTTCATACATTACAGATTCTCTTGTTATTCAAACATTTGCATTTCAGTTCATTTTTTGTCAATTTTACATTTTCTCTTCATGTGTATCATCATATTTTTATACTTTTATTATATGAAATGCTCATTGCATCTCTGTTGATGAAAATCGTGTTACAAAAATGATATCAATATTGTTTGTGTAGAAATGATTTATTTGGATTTCTAGATTGCCAAATACATACAACTTGAACAAGAGTTGGGTATATAACGACTGGCATTAAGGAGATATGACTGTATAGATATGTTGTTTTGCTTTAATAGATAACTTTTCTGTTGACATACATAAGGGGGGAACATAAGTTGTCTGGGTTTTTTTTCTCCCTTTCTTCTGCCACGTCTCACGACTACATTATTACCTTATAATTGTTACATATTCCAATGTTCATTTTTCTGTATTTGGTTATGTGTTTTTCTATAGGACCTCAAATGAAGCAACTAACTATATTAGCAACTGTTTGCATGGCTGTGTTTAAATTTTGTCCATTTTTTGTATTTACTGAAGTTTGTTTTTCTTCGTAGCCAAAACAAAAAAGGCAATACATCAGGCGGAAACGGCTGCCTCCCAAGAAGACTGCATTGGAAGATTACCCTTCAACGAGTGTCCTCACTCAATCTCTGGGTCCATATGACATCAGGTCAGAGTTCACCGCTCTGGGTGGTCTGTCTAACAGTGCTCCATCGTCTGTGCTTGCTGCAATGAAACAAGAAGGACCAGGCAGACGTAGGTTTTTTGTTTTTAAATCAATGTTTTTGTTTACTTTATGACTTGATTCAAGTATGGTTTGAGTTCTATTTAAATGGCTGGTAGCTGACGAACATAGCATGATATTATCATCTTTTGATATCAAATTTCTTCAACTGTCCATTTAGATCAGATTCTTTGAAACTACTAAAGTTTCTTGTTTCACTTGGGAAATTAAAAAAAAAAATGTAGGTATTCATAGATTAGATAAGTTTGATCTTGCATGGAATCAAGGCATTGGAAGTTCAGTGTACTAACATTAGATGTGTATTTGCCTTGATACACATAAATGGTTTTATAAATTGTGGATATTATATAAGATGTTGCATTCACTTCGCGGGTGGTTTGTTTGGCGCTCCTCCAAGATGACTTCCCCTGGACCACTTATCAACCTAGAGTGAGGTATATTCTTAGAATTTGACCTATGCTGGTGGGCATTAGAATAAAATCAGCAGAATAAAGCAAAATGATGTAAAAGTTGGGTGGTCAAGCATGGCTGCCTTGTGTGAAGACAAAGGAGGTGTTCAATTAAAAGCTTGTACGAGATTTATGTAGAAATAAGTGTTTCACAACAAGTGGTGGTACCATTTGAGTCTAGTTGAGTAGCTGTATAACCAAGTAATTGTATAATGTCACTTTTTCTAACCCTGTCACTCTTATTCCAATATGATACATCTTTAAAATGCATTACTATCTCCCTAACTGTACTAATACTTTAAAGTGTGTATCTCGATGACACCAAACAATAGGCAGGGGGGAATCAGTCTTGGTGCATTGGCATATAAAATCTTATGGTCTAAAATTTCTGTTCTCTAGAGCCAATTTGACAAAATCTGACTGATTCCCCTATATGAATGCTGGACTTTGCAACAACCTTACAAAATATCTCCAACAAGAAATAAAATCCTTTACTCTTTCTTCTCTAACATGCTGCATTTTTACACAAATTTTTTTTTTTTTAGATGGCTTTTTCCCCTGTAAGTTATATTTAATTCCTCTAACAGTCCATGACCTTTGCTGTCAAGGTGCCAACATAGTTTCATCAATTAATTTGAAATGTTTGTTTTATTAGATTTTTAGATTGCAGCTTTAAAACTAGCTCGCTATACTTACATGATATGAATACTTTAAGATTGACTTGATCGTGAATCTTATATACAAAATCATAAAATAAAAAGTTTGGAAAAAACCGTTGAAATACTATATTTTCCTTCATATATAATTTTCTGGATGGTTCACGCCTGTCCTCTTACCTCTGCTCAATGTTGCCTCTATGACGACCTTAAATGAATGAAGAATAGTCTCTTGGGGGCAATACAAAATATGAGTTTTAAACATTGAAGAGGGTACATGTAGCAGGGTTTCCCAACAAAATGTTCAAGATTTTAAGTTAGTATGCTATACATATGGAACACCTAATGTGAGAAAGTATGAGTTATATTTTTTAATTTACGTATTGCATGGTTTTAACAGAGATAATCATGGCACACATCTTTCCTTGCCATTTCAGCTCGAAAGCCAAAGAAAGGAATGGCCACAGCCAAACAGAGACTAAGCAAGATATTGAAACTGCAGAGAGGTGGACGCATGGGTCGGTGACATTTTGAGATTCCAATTGTTCCTGTATTTGTAAGGCCGAACTTGCACTTATTGAACAATTTCAAAATTAGTTGCATGCATCTTTGTTTGATCACGATGAACAAGTGTGCCAAATTTCACTATAGAAGCCCAGAGGTCCTCCAGTAATACACATTCCAATGACAAGATTATGCAGACAATAAAATGTACAAATCTATTTTTGATTCAAGTTGCCATTTTTGGCAGGGGTTGTGACTGAAAACTATTTACGTGGTCAAGTATTATGTTTTTGGAATAAATTTGGCATCAAGTATTGCAGAGAGCTGATGAATAGATGTTCCTGCGATTTCCACTTTTATAAAAGGTCTGGAGCCATTAACAATCTGATTGGCAGTGGTGAAAGATTTTGTGTCTGTGTTTTGTTGGGTGGGGGTCCGTGTATAGGCAAAAATTATCCCTTATTTGTGGAAACTGGATTACCTATTTTTGTGGTACCTAATAGCATAATTAACACTGTACCATTACAACATTTCAGGAAGTTTTCATTTTATTTGAAGGTTTTATCAGGTAAAAAATATCTTTTCTAGAAAGAAAAAAAAGATTTTTAGATGAGGTTTAATATAATTTTAAGTTGGTGAAAGCTTCAATTTCTTGGCCTGAGGATTCATGATGTTTTGTTTTCTTGTTGACTTATTATCATTTTAGGTATTTCAGTTCCTTTCTGGGTCTGGATTTTGTAATTTTTGACAAGAACCTGTTTTTAAAGAATACACATTTGATGAAAAGAAATCAATCTATGCATGTGGTGTGCAAATTTATTTGTATGAAAATAAATGTATAGCTGTTCTGGTGCCATTAATATGTGATTAATTCACTAAACGTTTATCGTCACAATTTGCGAGTGTTTAGCAAATAATCGCAATCAATATTCACCCAAAAATAAATTTTAAAAAAACAATCTTTTTAAGTGTTCAATGAAATTTTTGTGTAAATGGTACAGCTTCCACACAAAGAGATTATGTATTTTTGGAAAACAAACAGACCAAGCTTCTCACCAAAATGCAAATATCATGTCTTAAAATTACCCGTAAGGCTGATAAAACTAGTTGAAAATAAATTTCCTTGGATTAAATGACCTTCAAACAAGAGAAATAAAATATCAGCAAGAAATGTTGCCAATTTTTTACCTTAGCACTGCTGAATTGTCACTTCCCTGGTCTGACAGATGCTGTTATAGAATAATTTGTTAGTTTTAGAAGAACTCCACCATTAATTGAATTTAGAGCTGCCCTGGTTTTAGCTAGTAGACTAGGCCACCCATATAGTATATCCGCGATTAATCATTTTAAAGTTTTAATTGCTAATCAACAGCACTAATCTATTCATTTGAATTTGTTGAAATATTCAGTCCTAATGGAGGAATTCCTGCCCTCTCATCTTATTTATGATTATGCAGATAAGATTTTAAACGATTTTCAAGCTTTCATCATAATTGTTTATTTTTATAGCAAATCAAAAGGATTATTTGAAGGTTTACCAAACTGTCATTTTCATACAATGTTTAAGTGGTCAGGTTTTACCAAGGAACATAGAAGGCTCTGTTGGATTGGTTCGCAGCAAATCTCTTTTAACAGTATATTCAAACTTGATAAATAACGTTATTAGAAAATGAAAGATTCTGCTGTTTTGGGTCTTTAAAAATTGTTTTATGTTATTAAGGCTTTGTTTTAAGTTTATGATGATGCTGAACAGTAGTCATGCATCTTGGTTATTTATTATCCTTTATATAGATTTACTGCAGTAAAAAGGTCACTCTTGAATATTTTATAGTTTTTTTGTTCAGTTTTGAGTTTTTGGCATAAATGACCATATTGGTCAATGGCAAAGCTTAAGTTATTCAAATAATTTCAGTATTATATTACGTTTGGAGGGTTGGCGGCTTTGCTTTGTAAGGTGTTGTTGTAAATAGTCTTTACACATGGATCCATTGATGCTTTTGTTCACTCTGTCTGAAAATGCAATATTAATTTGTACAAAGAATTTGTATGTATTGTAGATAATTTGTATCTTGTGTGTGAAGTGTGAATGATAGCCAAGTGAAAAGGAAGAAAATAGTTTGTTGGAAGAAGAACATTCTTTTGACACAATGAAAAAGTCTGATTTGTTTGCTTTATTTTGTTTTCTTAACACATCGTGCTTGGACAGACCCTCCTTCGTAGTGCTTATAACATAATTCATACATACATCGTCATGGCTGTGATATAAAGGATGTCAGGTAGTTCCAGTCTGGTGGGTATATTCCTTCCATATTTACTACATGTAAGAAACATAGATCACAGAAACAGTCAACAAAGTTCTGCAATACATTCCCAATTTGACTACAAAATTACTTGGAAACAAGCCAACATTTTAAAATTATGTGAAAATTACAATTTTCCAACAGATAATGGCTTTAATCAGTCCACTTGGTCAAGCAATGTCAGCGGCACAACTCTCCTTAGGACCACCATTGTAACAAGATGGAGTTTTGTCTATAATCGAGTGGTGTAAACAAAAAGTCTATACAGGTTGCATAATGGTAAATCTCCAATATTTTTACCAGCATTCTATTTTAATCAAGGGAAATGAAAACAAAACAATAACAACAAAGTATTATTTCACACTTATATTTAAACTCTGATACCACGGAATGTAAAGACCAGAATATATACCGCCCCTGACTTCATACAAGATTCCTCATATCTATGTACAATTTAAGTACCTCATTACTTCATCTTTTATATCATTTTTCAATCACTACTTTTGAAGAAAAAAAACAATATTAATACTTGATGTCTACCTCCAATTATAAGAAAGATATTAGCGATATTTTCTGCAAGTGTTAATTTGACCAAGTCCAACAAAATAAGTGATTGATAATAATTTTTACTGATTAAAATGACCTTCATGTCCCTCCTGCCCTTCCCAATCATGAAGAAAGATGTTTCCCTTGCCAAATATAGCCAAGTTAGAAACAGCACATGCCCATAGTAATACTCCCCAATGATGCAATAACATGCTGACAGGTAGTGCATAGTTTGATCTAGCTTGAAATAAATCCAAATAACTAGTAGACCATTTAAATCAAGGAAGATCACAGTACAGATAGCAATGAATATCACTATCCCTAATGTTCATATTAAGGCTGTTATCCCCTAATGTTCACATTAAGGCTGTCATCCCCTAATGTTCACATTAAGGCTGTTATCCCCTAATGTTCACATTAAGGCTGTCATCCCCTAATGTTCACATTAAGGCTGTCATCCCCTAATGTTCACATTAAGGCTGTTATTCCCTAATGTTTACATTAAGGCTGTCATACCCTAATGTTCACATTAAGGCTGTCACCCCCTAATGTTCACATTAAGGCTGTCACCCCCTAATGTTCACATTAAGGCTGTCATCCCCTAATGTTCACATTAAGGCTGTCATCCCCTAATGTTCACATTAAGGCTGTCATCCCCTAATGTTCACATTAAGGCTGTCATCCCCTAATGTTCACATTAAGGCTGTCACCCCCTAATGTTCACATTAAGGCTGTCATCCCCTAATGTTCACATTAAGGCTGTTATTCCCTAATGTTTACATTAAGGCTGCCATACCCTAATGTTAACATTAAGGCTGTCACCCCCTAATGTTCACATTAAGGCTGTCATCCCCTAATGTTCACATTAAGGCTGTCATCCCCTAATGTTCACATTAAGGCTGTCATCCCCTAATGTTCACATTAAGGCTGTCATCCCCTAATGTTCACATTAAGGCTGTCATCCCCTAATATTCACATTAAGGCTGTCATCCCCTAATGTTTACATTAAGGCTGTCATCCCCTAATGTTCACATTGAGGCTGTCATCCCCTAATGTCCACATTATGGCTGTCATCCCCTAATGTTCACATTAAGGCTGTCACCCCCTAATGTTCACATTGAGGCTGTCATCCCCTAATGTCCACATTATGGCTGTCATTCCCTAATGTCCACATTGAGGCTGTCAGTATTTGGAAAATCAAAACTAAGTCACTTTCCAATTAGAAGATTTGTTCTACATGTCTCATTGTTCATTCTTAGTCCATGATAAAACTATCTATTATATTCAGTATAAAAGTTCTGTATTTGTATGCCTTAAGTGAAGTGTTCCAAGGTTGTTTTAGCACGCTCCATTTCATGCAAGAAGGAGTAGAATTCTGGCAAGGTTAGCTCTGAAGAGATAAGGAAGAAAAAACATTTTCATTGCATTTTGATATTGCATTCAACATCTTACAACAATGTAAAGCAGGACGGCAGAGAGAGGAAGGGAAAGGGGAAAGTTACCCCAGATTCAGGCCTCTAGGGGCACCTAAAAGATGGTAATTAAAGTTTTTCACAAATTATCCATTAACCTTTTAATTATGCCCTTCCGTTTCTTAGGTATCTTAGATATGAATTGGTATCCATTTTTTTTAAGTTTCAATCATAGAAAATGTAAGTTTCAATTCCCCCACATGTGCTTAATCCTGAGCTTTAATTTGCTGCCAAAGTCAGATTCCAATTTTGCTATTCCCAAGTGAACATCACTGCATGATTCTTCATGCAACCCTTCTTGATCCAACATTTGTTCTACCTACAATCATGGCCAAAAGTCTTGACCCTTTCTCCCCCTTCTACCCCGTTTCAATGTTGTAACATGACTTTGGCCTGCAAGTTTTAAACATTCACTTCTAGCATTGAAGTGGGGTACAAGGGGTGAAGAAAAAGAGTATAATACATTTGTCCGTGATTGTAGTTGGATGATTTTTGATTACTTTGGATTTCAATGGCAATGTTTTAGTGTGCAAAAAGGTATATAACAAATATTTAAGTTTACTAAAAAGAAACTTTATGGGAGGTTTAAGCCCACTTCATCAGATGGCTAACATTGTATTCTGACAATCTTATAAAGCAACATACTTATTTCTAACATTACTTTTCATTAATCTTGTTTACTTTTGATTTCTACAACTTTCACATCTTGTTACATTAACAATCTAAAACATGTCAAGATTATGCAAAGAATTTTCAGTGAAAGGCAGATTCCTACCAACACAACTACACACATCTTAATACAAACTTCACACATCTTGTAACCGCTCAAGTTCCTAAATTTTTGTTATTTTTCAAATTTTTATTTCCTTTCACCTGTATTTATTTAGGATCAAAGCAAATAAACTTATAAGTTTTGCCTTCTAAAACTAAATAATGGAAACATCGTCAATTTTTAATGTCAAGAAATCGAAAATGATGTTTACATCAAAACAACCTAAGTTAAATTACTATGGATATTAGAAAAGTTTAATAATCGTGACATGTACATACTTACCCATAAAGACATTTTCTGTTTTATTTCCCCCTTTATTTATAACAAGTTTCATCTGGTTGAAAGAAGATAAACTTAAATTAGTAACATTCTTTCAATAAATTACGGATGCAATTGAAAGTAGGAAATGTAAACTTATTTGAATAACATACTTTATATTTTGATTTGGAATGAAAAGCAAGACAAGATTAAGTGTTCTGTGATGATATAGTAAAGAGTTCAACATAAGTGAATCTAGTTTCTTAATTTCAAATTTGAAGTATTTTGGATCAAGCATTGTACTGATTGTACCAACAGACAATGAAAATGTTTTTTGTATTTTTCTTAATAGACATGGGGTAAATTTTTCGCTCATATTCTAAAAGTCTTTTTAAGAGATAATAATGTATGAGATCTAAATCAAGTTTCTTTGCATAACTACTGTTATTTTGTTCACTGTTTAAGTGCCCTTCAAAGTTACATTAACCCAAAAAGTTATTAACAACAATCTAGTTAAAACTTAAACAAAGTCCCCATCAGCTAATAATACATGGCTTTCGGGTGCACACAGATTTAATATTGACTGCATAATATCTCTGCCTTAATTTGCCATATGTATTTTCGAAGTAAAACATTTTCAACTTCACTTCTCACATAGAATTTTGGGGACAATTATGTACAGAAATTTAGTTATGTACAGAAATTCACCACTGAAGCATCAATTAACTTTTCCTGCAGTATGATGGTAATGGAATTTTTGAACATTTGCTTTATGGCTGTAACCATGTTTATAAACTTATGAACGATATTTGCATTCTCTGTCTGAGATTGAAAACCTACTTTGAAAAGTCTGCAAGAAATGTTGGAAACTTGATCTTACCTGGATAAATGTGCTTCCCACAGTTCCAATTTCACTACTGGCTGCTGTTACTGTAGATCACAAGAAAAATCAAAATAATCAAATATTGTTATTATCCTGTTCTCTATGGGGGATAGATACAACCCAAGATATCACATCCCCATTGTATTCAGTTCCCTCCTGGAGTACAGTATGTTCCATGTCAAACTTAATGGACAGTGGGAGACGATATAAGATATTTTGGTAAAACAATAAAAATGACAACAAAATTCCAATAAAGTCTTAAAATTTGGCAACTTATAACGGTTCAAATTATCAGGTGCTAATATGTTACTTCAAGCTAATATGTGACTTCATGCAAATTTGTGTTCAATGAATGAGCAAACTTACAGTTTCTTAAGTAAATCTATTTTCTATGCTTGTCCTTTAATTTAATGTGTTGATAGTGACATATTAATCTACTCCAAATTTAAAGCAATTTTTCACTGGTTGTGAGGTGGAGATCTGCTATGGTGCCCATCAACTAGTTTTGAAAACAGGAATCTTAATATGTTTGTTATATTTGCCATTCATAATTAACTCAATGGACACATTTTAAGCAACCTTTGACACAACATCAATAATGCAGAGGATATCGCATAGCAGAGATGTGAATTCTTTACAGCTTAAACTAAAATGATTTGTGACAAATTTTTCTTGTAATAACTTATATCTTTATAGTCAAGAAACAAAAAAATGTCACATTTCTGCATCTCATTCCAGTCACATTCTATCAAAATCACCGGTCCTGTTTAATTCAGTGAACGACATAAGTTTAGGTTTACAATCTTAAATTAAAGCGAATAATTAATTAGTTTAAATTAAAAACTAGTGTTTTAATGTTGACAACGTTAATGGCTGCAGAAATAGCAACTGATACTCTGGTTTCATTTCTTGTCAGATTCTATAGACCTTTTCAGACCAATTTGAACCGAATGTAATTACTACAAAACATTGACCAATCAACTGCTGGGGGAATTTTCCCTTTGTTATCCAACTAATCAGCAGCAGTTGCTACACAATGCTTGTACGTATTACCTTCATGTCTTCCACACCTACAACGAGCATTTCAAAGTGTTTTTTAATACGCTTGGTCCCATACTGTGCCAGTCCGTGTGTGAACTGTGCAGACACCCAATAATACCCCAGTATTTGATTGGTCAATAAGATTCCTTCAGTATACCATTGGTCCATTATGGACACGTGAATTTCGGATATGTGACATTGTTTAAATTAAGTTTTCTGGAAATTGCTGATTTAGAATTTAAAAGGTCTATTAACATTAAAAGGTCTATGTAACATTACAGTAAGCATGTATGCTCCTAACATGAAGTTAACAGTATATGGATCTAAACGAAGAAGCTATTACAGATATGAATAAGTAGTTTTGCAATGAGGTTGATAACTCCAATGGGTACTTAAAACTTAAAAGCGCTGTGTTTCTTAATGTGGTGACCATGGTTACAATCACAGATGATAAAGTCTACATTTCTTTTCAGTTTTTCAGGTCTTTGAACACCTACAGTACTACTTAATGACTAATGCAGCTTTTTAATTCTGTCTTGAGGAATTTTTAAATCTTGAAAATAGTAAATTTAATTTTCAAATTTTAGCTAATCAACTTTCAGGATTTAACAAAAAAGACAAAAGTATTTACGTATTTTTATGAAATTATGAATTAAAACAGCTCAAAATCTTATTGGAATTCTTCAAAATTTCCCCCCAAATTTGTTGTTAAAAATGAAGGAAATTGTTTCTCCACCTAATAGTAGATTAGAGATAAAGAGCCTGGTCAGAATACTCTTTTTCAAAGCATTTTGGTAAAGGACAAAAACAATGTATTTAGTGGTCTACTCAGACTCATATCTCAAATTTGCATAATTACATATAACCCAAATAGTCTGTACAATGGGCAAAAGCTCACTTTGCCATTTTATTAGTGGGCCGCTATCTTTGCCGCTGGCGGTCCACTGGTGTCTTCGGTACTAAGAAATTTATTGGGCCCTTCTACAAAAATTATGTCTCCAACACAAAAGTTTATGGTATACATGCTTTAGCTGCTTTTTCCTAAAGGTCTTCTAGAGGGTGCACACACCAATGACCAATACCTATCTAACAATCTCTATGCTCCTATACACATAATATCCATATCTTCAGTTGGTTACCAATGTGTCAATAATCAAACAGAAAAGTTACCTCCAAATTTCCATTCCATATCAATTAGCTGGTTGATCATTAGTGTCTGTCCTGCAGCCACTCTGCTCAAACCAATCAAGTTAGCCTTCCACTGAAAAGAACAGAGAAGCACAGATATATGAATAACTACATGATAGAACTAGAAACATAGCACTCTGTAGAGTGCATACCTCCACCCCCTGCATTCCCCATCCCAAATATAATCTACCTCAGAAATCCTAGGCCCACCAAGTTATATCCCCAAACAATCTCTTCCTCACTATTGATCCACATTTTCATTTGCATTCTAAACAGTTCAGGATCTACCCTCTGATTGTTGATTGCATTATTTTCAGTTTCATTCAGGCTGTTTTCATTGTTTGAGTTCTATTCAGGCACGATCCACATTCCATCATTTTCATTCCATGCAAAAAAAAAACAATTGTCTTGATTCTCTTTAAATACCAGAAACCACTTGATATGATTTTCTTAGAGTCCAGAAAATTGATTTCTTTTTAGGGCATGGATTGTTAAGCACATTCCAGTGAAGGGTTTAAACTATGTAAGTCTTGACAGATCTCATCCTAAAACAGGCTACTCCTCCATTTCTTCCCCTTCCCCAGGGCCGTGGCACCAGAGTTGTTAATGGTGCGGCGATGGTCTTGATAGTGGTGCGGCGGGGTTTAAGGAGCAGAGTGTGTAGTCTCCTGAAGTCCTCACTTTTCATAATCCCTGGCGCAACAGTGGTGCGCGCACCACTGGCACCTGGCCTTCCCTGTTCCAATATGTCTCAAATTTTAATCATTTGGTCATTAAACAGAGAAGAAACCACACACCAAATTAAATCAAAATCTAATAATCTGTTCTTGAGATATGTTGATGCATCATCACCTGCAGAACAGGTGACCACAAGATTTCTCAATGCACAGCAATCTTTGCCAAGTGTAGCCATCTGTTCTGCTTGGATGTCTTCATACTATCTAACATACGTTAAATGTACTTAATGTAAGAGGTGCATGGACCTCTTATGGTCTTCTTTTGCCATGAGTTGAAATGTAGAGAGTATGTCTTCTAGCAGGCTCCTCTTCTGGGAGTTGGTGATTCCTTACACAGTGGATAAGAGGCTCAGTGTTGGTTTAATCATATCATGCTGGCGTTTGAGACACGATCTCTCCACTTTATATTTAGCATAATCCTAAAGCAGGAGGTAGCAAGAGCATTCTTTTTTCACTCCATAGGACAACACCCAGGGTTCACAGACATAGAGGAGGATAGTCATGCAGGTAGTGTAGAATAATTTCACTTTTGCAGAGATGGATAGTTGGGGACTTCTCCACAGATGTTTCAGTTTCCAGAAAGCACACCATGCTAATGCCTTTCGTCTTTTTAAATCGCTTGCAGCAGTTGCCATTTTGGGACCAAGATATTTGAAATCTGAAACATGGTTGATGGGTTCACTATATACTTGAAGTGTTGGATGGGGATGGCATGTCAACAGCCATATACTCAGTCTTGGTTGATGACAAAGAGACAAATACAGGCAAAAACATAACCTTTGTCCAATTTCATTGGCGGCGGAGATAACTAATCTGTAAATAGTCACTCAAATTGAAATGACCAGTCAGTCTATTGACATGTTTGGGGATTGTGTAGTTGATTTCAAATAGAGATTTAATCAGAGGTATAGATTTTAACCTCCCATTTTCTGTCAAGTATTTGTTGTAGTCAGATGTCTGAGCTCTCATTGTTGGTATATTCTGAGGAATTTGCACACCACTGCTACACCCTTTTCAAGAGGAACCCCTCCACAAATTACTTTGTATCTCAAATTCATAAATACTTTAAGGAAATCCTTGCATCTGATTGGTTAATTACCCATGTTCGAATGAAGTATCGAGACATGGCTTGAGCTTCCACATGAATTTCTATAAACAAGTTGGGAGAATTAAAATTGTTGATCAACAATGAATCTCCACTTGTTGCTTTTCAATGTGTCTTTCAGATCATACACCTCAATTTTACACTTTTGTTTTATACATTATCCCTGTAGTTATTGGTTTATAATGAAAATTGGATATTTCAACGCCAAAACAAAATAGTAGCCTATTTTTTTTTTTTGCTCGCGACCCGTGCACCACGTATATTCGTGTTATCATCTTGTTGTTAAATGAATCTATTTTAATGTGTTAGGAGAATAAACTTGTTATCAACATGATTCAAATTTGTTTGCATTTTTCTCTTTTTTTAAAATTTTATGTCAGAATTTATGAATCGGAATCAAGTAGAAGGTGCCTTGGTCGCTACTGCTCATTCAAAACCGGCTATGACGTCACAGGGGGCAGAGGCACTCGGCTGCGCCTCGGGCCTCTCAGCCTCCCCTGTGACGTCATAGCCGGTTTTGAATGAGCAGTAGAGACCTCGGCACCATCTACTTGATTCCTTAAATGTAGGCCACTACTCAGTAGTGACCCAAAACCTGTGTTGTTATGTCTCCCCATCCATCTGAATCTGAGTCCCTAGTGTTCTATTTCAAGTCCAGCAAGTACAAGACTCGAGTCCTACAATGCTGTCCACAATATATCATGATTGGTATACTATTGTCATGTAATGAAATATCAACACAGGCTTAAGTCCAGTCTAGAGTTAATAGGACATCCAGTCCTTGTAGTAGAATTCACCTCATTGGAGTTTGAGTCACTGGTTCCTCTAGCCCAAATCCAATAAAATGGGCACACGATGTCGAACATTTAACACACAAAGGTTAACAAAGGTTGTTTGAAAACAGCGATAATATCGCCATGTAGTAGAGTAAGGATTAAACAACATTAAACTCTGTGTTGAAAAAATTATGAGAAATATAGCATGTACATTTTTGCAGACTTTAGAGCTGATCAAATTTGAGGATTTATATAACCATACTAAAATTTAAGGAATTATATAATTATAATAAAATTTGAGGATTTATGTAAACATACTAAAATTTGAGGATTTATACAAACATACTAAAATTGGTGATGTATGGCAGGTGCAGAAAAACAATCAACATTTGTGTATAATGTTGAAAAAGTTTCTCCTACATGTAAATTTCTGTCACTGAACATTATGAAAGTGTCTTTGCCAGTAAGACAGCTGCTTATTATTGGGGATATGATAAAATAGCAAAAACTTTTATTTAACTGAAAATTAAGGAATCTGTAAAACTGTCAAAATATAACAAATGTTGATGGAAAGTGTTGTTATTTCTGATAGACTTCAATTTAACTAATGTGGCCTCTAGGTGTCACCAGTCTTTTACACTCACCTGCTCTGAAGCTTGCTCGGCTTTTTCTTCTGACAACCCTAATAAAGAAGAAAATAAAAAGCACATCACATAAATTTTATATCGATCCCATACCATTTAAAGGCAATGCAAGTTTATGTAACCAACACCAGATATCATTACAAATTACCCAAACAATAGCAAACTTAGCTTTATTACAAATTACCCAAACAATAGCAAACTTAGCTTTTACAAAAAAAGGGGCTCCTTTGCAGCTTGTGACTATGATTATGTTTCTGAATAAAAATGTACAAAATCTATTGTTTTATATTTTGCAGAATAATAAGAAAAGAAATTAAATAATAAGAAATAACATTAAATATCTAACATTAAGTATCTGAGGATGAAGCCTCCACCTATCTGCATGAACAAGAAAGTGAGCTTGGGGGTACAAACTATCGTTTTTCTAGTAACAATTACAGACATTACTTAAAGATTAAAAAAAAATGGGTTTTATAGAAATATGTCAAATACTTCACTAAGGAATCGCAAAACAATACAAATCCCATCGTCACTGATAGCATGCTCTTGCATGCAGCCAGCAACCACCACCACTCTACCTCCCACTTACTTTTCAATCTTGTTTTGCAGTATATACTTTCCTCTATCTCCGAATCACATCCCCACCTCATTTCCCGCCAAACTCCTGATCCAACTCATTAAAACTATCCTGACTACCTTACAATCTACATGTACCTATCATCCTACAACCTTCTATATATTGCTCCATTTACCTAAAAACATTTTAAATTATCTTACCAAGATTGACAAAATCTTCTTTTATTTGAGATGATGAAAGATTCCTTCTGATTGCACCTGGAAATAAAGAAATTATTCAAACTCAAGTCCACATACTCTACAACACTGCTTTATGAGAAAAATAAATGAGAAGGATGGATTGATCTTTACCAATGTTGTTGCTGTTTATTGTTTAAAATTATTTTACCTTCAAATCAACTATTTGAATGTTAAAAAAGAAAAAACAAGTTTGATATAAAACTGTTGTTTACCATGTTTGTATGAAGATAAGCGAAAATGTGGCAATAAATCAAATAATGAACATTTTGTTCAAAGTGTTAATAGTTCAAGGTGTACAGATATTTCTATATTGGTTAGAGCTGTGAATGTTTAGGGATTTTAAAAACATGTAAATGCCAAAAAATGCGAGCGTGTATTGTTCACACATGTTTAGTACTGTAATTTTCGGAAGTTACACCAGAATTACTTCAATTTACGATGCTAATTAAAAAACTTGCGCAACCAGTATGGCAAAAGTATTGACTCCATTGCCCAAATAAATGCTGAAATTTTGCTTTCCAAATCATTAAAACTTTATTTCTAAAGTATAAATCATCATTTTTATACAAAATGTACATGCAAATTTAATTTAGAAAGAACAGAAACCTTCCCATCAATGTCATTTAATCTCAACATTGTGTAACTTTTTTTGCCGTCACTTGCTAAGGTTGTCACTGTGAAAATCTTGCATATTATGATACCTACCTGTAAAACATTTCAAAACTACGCCACCACCCCGGAAGTATTACTTATATCAGTCCTTTGGAGAAAAAAATGGCCAGCATGTCTGTGAAGCACGCAGAATTTCAGCTCTCTTAAACATTTTTTTGTTCATTTATTTTGCAATATTTTTTCTTTCTTGCAAAATTTATTTGACTCATCAGATAATATTTACATGTAAATATACTGATTGTCACAAATAAAATATTTTGACTGTGTGTTTTGGGTCGATTTAACAGCTTGTAAAACGGGTCTTGATTGAGTGGGATTAAAACCTTATGGTATGGCCTATTGTTAGTTTCACCAGTTCACTGTTTACTGCTTCACACTTGTGGTGCATTTACAAGTTACTTGGATTTCGGCAAAATCAAAGTGCAAAATATCCCCATTCATGGGTGATTACTGCACATTTGTGATTCTCGAATTTAAAAAATATTATGCTAATCAGGTTTACAGTTTCTAAAATTCATTGATTGGAATTTTGTCAGCTGAACGTGTGTGTGATTTGAATCATAGATGATATTGATTTTCAACAGCAAGACTTGACTATGAAAACAATTACTAGCAATTCGATAATTAGTAAGCGTTTAGTGCATTTGCTAACGTTTAGTATGTACATGCTAAACGGTCACAGCTCTAATATTGGTTGAAAGAGTATTCAAATCTGAGCAGATTCAGTTTCTGAATTTTGATAAAAGCACTTTTAATTTTTGACTTATGGCAGATCAAAGTTTGTTTAGTTCTTAATTTATGCACAATTTGTGATGTATGACTGGGTGACAGCTCCAAATCTTTTATGAAATTGTTTACATTTTTTATAAATCTTAGCCAATGAAAATGAAGGGCTGCTAGAGTTTGAATGGGGCTTTTTTTACTTCTGGTCAGAATTTGCTGCACTACTTCAAACAAAATTTAACAGACATTTAAAAAATAAAGGATTTACAAAATAAAATATCAAGGTCGCCCTGTTAGACATCACACAATTTGCATAAAATAGGCAAATTGATGCCTGAGATTTAGAAACGTTTTAAAATGGTCAATGTTTATCTGATTTTGATGACATTTTTTGCTAGTACTTGATGGTTTTTGATACATTGTTAAACCTATTTTTATGATTTTTTGGGGACTTTGATGGTTTCTAATACAGTAGTTGTTCAAGCAGTTTAGCTAATGTTGGCTATGGTGTTCCATGAACATTTAAAGTTCAACTTTTTCTGGTTTGCATCAAAATGACTAGCATCAGACTAAAGTGACACCAGAGACTTCTGGTTGTCTTCCATGTCATAATTCAAGCTTGGATGTATACTGTACTACAATAAACATAATCAGCCATTTTGTGACAACATACATGGCATTTTCATCTTTCTAATTTGAAATTGAATATAGGCTACTCTTTTTACTGCATTAACTTAAAAATAATCTTAAGGTTACTTTCTTTTTGTCAAGTCAATTATAAACACTGACAGTACCAAGATCTACCATCAGACTATTCTATAAATGACAACTATTAGATCAAGACATCAAGATTATAAAGGATTAATATGAACTTGAAATATGCTTGTTGATCTTAACGTTTTTGCTAATATATAATTTGCAACTTACTGTGTAATACTGAGAGGAAACCTTTAAATACATTTCTGAGAGCTGCTACACCAAATCCTTGACTTTCTGCAAATTCTTCCAACTGCCCCAAAATTTGTGAAGACTTGAGGGTTAGAAAATAAAAATGATTTTAAAAGCTTTATTTGTATACCACAACAAAAAGAACTTGTGTTGACTGTGAAATTTGCAAAACGTTTGAACATTTGAATAATACAGTAGGATACTACACAAATTAAGTTATTTGCCAGCAAAAAGTGACCACTAATCAAGCCTTTTAGCCTCTTGAATGCAGCATTGGATATCTGATTTCTGAATCCCTTAAATGTGACAGTTAATTAGAGAGGGATTTGTATTGTCTCAGCAGTGAAAAGGTTAAGGTTAAATTCTTTGGATAAAATCTGTTCAAATTAAAAAAATAGCACAGGTGATGTTGCATCATAGGGAGAAATGTAACAACTGAAAAGCCATTAACTGACAAATGTTGGGGCCCAACATGAGTTGGAAAAGACAATCAGCACTGCCAAGAAAATTGGGGCCAAGGAAATGGAAGCCCTGTGTGAGGGATTAGGCAGAAATGATTCATTTTTTTGAAAATTTGAAATGAAGGAAGCAATTCAACAGAGAAAAAAAAATATTCTAATGCTTTTCCAATATTTTGGCTAAACATCTGCAGAGCATGAAGTCTCCATATGGTCAATCTGTGTGACGGGTCTTATGATTCAGAAGCAGAAGCAATTTCTGAATTAAGAATAATTTATCGCAAATAGTAACTCTTATTATCCCTAAATGCAGTACCATCCCTAGGTATATCATATAAGCTTCTCCTCAACTCAGAAGAAAAATGTTAGACAAATGCTACAACAGATGAGGCCCTGGCGAGCAAACATACATGATGGGTGTAACATGAAAATAGACAAGGTTTTCAAATTTAATGAATACATGTAAAACTCTGTGATGTTAAAAAAACAATGAGCAAATTTTTGTTATCACATATAAGTTGGAATTTTATTCTAATAAAACATACAATCTAAGGAAATCAACAATCTGTAAGACTTTCACACTAAAATAATTGTTGTGATGGGTGGTACATGATATGTGACAGGTGTTACATTATATGTGATGGGTGATACATTATATGTGAAAGGTGCTACGGTGTCTGAAATTTCTATTGATCAGTTTTGATTTTGAATTAGAATAATCTATTTTGAATGTATTTTGATCTCTATTGCACAAAATAAGCTCTGAATTCAAGTAAAACTATGAAAATACAAAGCAACACTATGTATATATCTTTGAGGGAATGATATCACTGATGGTAATGAACACCATATTGTGGAAGGTGTTGTCACACCACACTGTGGTGTTCATACACTGCACTGCACTTTCAATGATTTTAGTACCTAAAACAAGGTGTACATGTAAATGGCAGAAATGCCTATTCTGATAAATAATGTATTTCATTTATATCCTTTCTAAAATCAAGAACTTGTTGACCTTTGTATGTAGTGCATAATGCATTTTTTATTTTATACGTAACACCGCCACATAATTTTGTTTTGTACCAGAGGTTTCTAAATGTAGGTAATTTTATTGACAGGATAAAATTGTTATAAAGATATCAATATGAACAAGGTGCATTTTGAGTATAATTTGTATGCACCATCCCTGTTGAGAGTTATAACAAATTTTCTTTTAAGATGTGATGGGTGTCACAGTGGCACTTTCCCAAACCATATAATCAGAACATCTAGGAACAATTTAAATCCTAAACACAAGGTTTTAAAGGCTAGAACAATAAAGTAATGTACTTAACTTTGTAAATCTCCTTAAGTTTTGAATGTCATTTACTTTCCTGGTATTTTATACTGCATTTCTTACAATGTATGTATCACCCGTCACACAATTTGTGACAGGTGTTTAAATGATTTATTTTACCATATGTTTGGAAATAAAAAGAAATTTGATTTACTTATAACTTTTCTGAAAAAGTGTGCTGGATTGACAATTTCTCAAATATTGCTTTAAAAAATCCAGTCATTGAGTCTAATAACTCCATAAATGTGTATATTATAGGCATGTATCAGGAAAAGCGAGTACATACCTTAAATCTAAAAGTTAGTTCACCATGAATTTTTTTGGGGTGAAACTGGGAAAAAATGAGCTCAAAAAATTATCATTTGTATGGCATGGTATTTCATAAAGAGCAGCATTTATTTTATTTTGCATAAATACTTAAAAAAATTCAAAAAATTTCTTTGATTATAAAAATTAACATATTATTGGATAATAAAAGCAATTAATCTACTCTATCAAATTATTTTCAATTTTAATGCTTTTTGTCCCTATTTCTGTGAAATTGACCATATGCCCTTAGGCTTACCTCCACATTGGTTATGTGGAGGTAGGACCCTGGTTAATTGCTAATCAGGGTCACAATATAAGTACAAATAAATTTATAGGCATTATTACCTAGGGTCACAATATAAGTACAAATAAATTTCTAGGCATCATTACCTTGCTTGGTTCTGACAAGAAGCTGAATGTTATGGTCAACAACTGCTGGAATTGCTGAGGAAGACACATAGAAAGAAAACACTAACATGCCATGGTCCACACAAAACTGTTTCATCAATTTTAGATTTACTTAGGAAAATGTCAAAGCATCATTATATTAGCACACATCGGCTACTAAATTGACTAAATATTGACATTTTACAAAGAATCAAAATGTTTTTATTTCAATCCTGTATACGTTATGTAAGTACTGTGTGTGAGTGGCTGAAAATATGCAAGCAAAATAAATCCCAACTTTTCCATTACCTTAATTACTATGCATTGCTGCTCATGAAACACTAAGTCACGAAGAAAGACTTTCTTTTGCATTAATCACTTTTAATTTGAGTATTTGCACTTTCATGACTAGTGCATTGAATCTCTGTAGTGCACAATCTACACCCATCTGAACAATTTATTCTGCACAGGTACAGACATTTGTTTCAGCTAAACATTAGATGGTTTGTTGGCTTAATTGGCTTATCAAGGTTTTTGAATTCCCAAATGACCTCCACTGCTGTTGGACTATTACAGCCATGTCACATTGCAGGGTTGGAGAACGAATTTGGGATGCTAGATTGAAAAGCTGATACTTTAATTAAAAAACAATCTATCCATGACTAGTGGGGTGTCAAGTTGGTGTTTGCATTTTGGCCATAGAACTCTGCACTTAAAGATCATGCATATGAAGGAACATAGTCTGCAGTTGCATGGATCTAAAAGACCTGTAGAAGGAGAAGGAATGGCATTCAGTGGTCAAGAAGTAAATTAAAAAAACTCAGGATATAGAATTAACAGAGGCATATCAGTAGCCTGAGGAATTGGAAAAAAGTTTGTACTATGCAGCTTGAAAAATTATGGAGGAGTAAAAGGTGGGAAAACGATATGATATGAGGCATAGGAAGCAGAGGGCAAACTGCCCAAACGGATTTCACCTTCCCAGTTGCATTCTTTCTGGCCCATTGGTAGGTGAAATTGGGAAATTATTAACATAAAATTGAAAAAGTGTGGTAAAATTATTGAAATTTTCTTGAAAATTGGCAAAAATTTCCCCAAAACTGGCAAAAATCCCCCCAAAACTGACCAAAATTTCCCTAAAACTGGCCAAACTTTCCTAAAAATGAAAGAAGAAAAAATCCCGAAATATTTCCGAAAATGAAGGAAATCGCTTGGAAATTGAAATGAGATTTCCTGATTACTTAATTTACCAGTGCAATTTTTGCAATTGTCACTGGGATTTTTTTTGGTTTTGCCCCCCCTCCCTTTCCCAGAAGTGACCCTTCATACACCCCTTGATATGATATCAACTCATTGCAAGGTGGGACATTATTCCCCAACCAAGAGTACTTTAGTGTTCTCAAACCCCATGCTGTTTGGCGCACATTGTCACCTCTTATAATTTTAAGGGCACAAGTACATTTTCTGCCTGGAAGATCACTTATCATTAAGTTAATGGAAAAATCCCCTAATTTTTTGTGATTTTGAAAAAAAGTATTAGAAAAAATTGAAATTTCTACAAATATGATGAAGATCAATGCCTATTCTTGAACCTAGCGCAAACATACAGTGATACCCAATTTCCATCCTTCCAAAAATGTGTTTTTTGACCCCAAATCAGGCAAAATGGCAAACAATTTGAAAGATTTATACAACTTTGGCCTCAAAGTTCACTTTATTTATTGAATCTAAAATTAATAATTTTAATGTTAATGTAGAGCTAACATAATCATTAATAACATATCAAGAAGTCATGCACTCTTTCAGTAATTTTAAAATTAATTACAAATTATTGCAAAACTGTTGGAATTTCCCATTGACATATGCCCAACCCTTTTTCTAAAATTAATCCATAAATTCACAGCCAGTGCCTTAGCTTTGCTGTTTCAGAGGGGTGCCTGCCCCCCTGCTCTTCATCATATTTTTTTATTTTATAAAAATGTATCAAAAGTTTTTTCTTCTTTTTGCAATCACATGTTTTAGATATCAACTTCTTTAAAAACGTTAATAATCATAACCTCATACTGTAGGTGAAATACCTTACATGGAAACAGAACAAAGAATGATAGAATAGAAATAAATTGCCCTGTTTGGCTATGAATGGTCCTTAATCATTCAGAATAGTTTTATTCTAATGTAGGATTATAGCTAAAATCCCAGAGCTTTCACCAGGGGCTCAAGCCTTTAAGGCTTTAGCAAGCCCTTGGACCCCAAGCTGAATAGGCACAGCACTTCACACGCATTAATGTTCCCCTCAACAAATCTCGCACCCTGTCCCTTTTCAAATCAAGCTAAACTGTAGCTTAATGTAGGTTAATTTCCACAAGAATCTTGTGTTCTATCATCATGTTCATATTTGAGTCGCAGATATTTTTCTCTAACTCATTATTATTGGCAAAAAAACTAAAGAAAAAAAAAACTAGGCCTTTTATTAACTCATTGTTGTAAATAAGTCATATTTTTACAAATCAAGTCAAGTCACTTGTTGACAAGTCAAGCCAAGTCACAAGTAATTTGCAAGCAAGTCAAGTCACAAGTCATTTTCCAGTAAGTCAAGCCAAGCAATAAGTCAAACTTTCAACCAGAACCAAAAGGTTTTGTGGTTCCGATGCTTTTTTTCACAAGCTGATTGATTTAAAGAGAAATACAGAGACAGGTATGTTTCTTTTCAATTTTGTAAGTAACATAGCAAACTTAATTCATCCTAAAGTCATTAATCCCCAAATACTACTTCTACTTGTTTCATGCACCCCTTCAAACCAAACTCATAACTGTGAGGCCTACTGTTCCTTGGTTCAACGATTATCTCAAGTCACTAAAGTATATTAGAAGACACTATGAACGGATCTGGCTGATCTTCTTTGGTTACAGACCACGAGGCCCGGTTCAATCTCAAGTCACTGGTTATCAAAGGCCGTGGACATTGACTTGGTTGTCGATGTTATGTCTGTCCGCATTACCTGAAGTGATAGCATTTGTACTACTACGCAGGCGACGCACTTCCCGTCATTGTAATTGTGTGTTCAACTCTCTCTCTCTCGGATCTGGCAAAGGAACAAGAATGACATCAACAGGTCAAAATTCATTGAGGCAAGGGACAACTTCTTACAGCTGAAGTATAAATTGGCTGCTGATGCATACTACAATAAGCTTGTATCGGATTCTGACAATAATTCCAAAAAGCTATTTGGTGTACTTAATTAACCTGGTAAACAAGCTCCATCAATCATGAACAAAGCTAACTAATACCACAAATAAAATAATGCAATTCTTTTCTTTGAAAGTCTTAAATGATCAGAAATGATTCAGAAAATGTTCCTGTCCAGGTTACCTTCACATCATACCTTCATAATTCATATTGTAATCAACTCTTCACAGAGTTCAGGAAATTTCCAGTTCTGATATTGATACCTTGATTCGTTCTTGCTCTTCAGCCAATGTGTGAATTAGATCATTTACCTTACCAAGCTTGTTAAATTGTTTTGCCTAACTTTATGGTTTGGTTTGTTGATGTTTAACGGCACTGCAACAGTCAGCGTCAAATGTGCCAAGAGGTATTAATAAATAATGGTGTAAGAGTTAGGAAAGTGAGGAGATGGAAGGTTTTGTAAGGGAGATAAAGGGGAAAGGCTGAATGAGGGAGAAAATTTTAGGTGAAAAGAAAGGGATGTGTAAGGTTAGGTGTAGAAATGGAGGAGGGGAGGGGATTTATGTGGTGGAAGAAGTTGTTGTTGTGGAGTAAGTTGATGTTTGAAAAAGGATTGTTTTTGAATAGGTCCAAATTGAGGAGAGTGAGGAGAGAAAAGATCTGGAGTTCTGGTATAGGGGACAGGTTAAGAAAATATGCTTGATGGAGAGATTGATGCTGCAAGTGGGGCAGAGAGGGGCAGGGGAGGCGGATAGGAGATGGAAGTGAGTAAAGAGAAAGTGTCTGAGGCGGATGAGGGTGACAATGATGTCTTCCCTGCAGTTGTGACTATGCAGAGGGGTGTAGGTCCCAACTTTGGGTTTGATGGTGTGAAGTTTATTACTGGTTTCGTGATTCCAGGAGTTTTGCCAGGTTTTGTTGACTTAGTTGGAGATGGAGAGACAGAGGTCAGAGTGTGGAATAGGAAAAGAAGAGATGTTATTTGACAGAGCTTTGATGGCAGCTCTGTTGGCTCTCTAATTGCCAAGGATGCCGATGTGGCTGGGAATCAAAGAAAAGTGCTGCCTTGGGGACACCCAGATGTTGGGTGTACCTTTGGGAGTAGTTGTTTCCGATGCATACTCTGAAGTGGGGAGTGGAGGAAGTGCTGGATGAAGGTGGGGAGGAGGCCTCTGAGGCCATAGGAGTGAAGGTCTCTGAGGACACCGTACCACCAAGTGGTGTTGAAGGCCGTTTCTATGTCATAGAAAATTGAGATGGCGTGATGATTTCTGACGAAAGCTTTACGGATGAAGGTGTCAAGTTTGAGGACGTGGTCCAAGCAGTTTTATTTTTTCTGAAACCATTTTGAGTGAGGGAGAGGATAGAGTTCCTCTTGAGGTACCAGCAGAGCCTGCAATTGACCATACGTTCCATGATCTTACAGAGGCAGGAGGTAAGAGCAATAAGTCGGTAGTTTTTGGGTTGGATCTGTCTTTGTTAGTTTTGGGGATTGAGGTGATGATGGCCTCTCTCCAGGTGTTGGGGAAAGAGTTTCAGGACCACAGGTTTTTGTCAATCTTGAGAAGTATTTCTAGGGAGTTCCTAAGGAGATTATTGAGTAGATTGTAGTGGATGCCATCAGGGCCTTAAGAGGAGGACCCGGATTTTCAAGGGGGGAGAAGAGCTAGGAGTAGGTGAACGGGAGATTGTTGTTTTCCTGGTTGTCAGACTGGAAGTTAAGAAGGTTCTTTTCAGCCTTAATTTTCTGGTTTCGGAAGGAGTAAGAATGATTGTCATTTGAGGATGTATTGGTGAAAGTGGAGGCTAGGCAGTCGGTAATGTCTTTGAGGTTGGTGATTTTGGTGTTGTTATGGATGAGGTGGGAGATATTGTTGGAGGAGGAGCTTTTCCCTTTAAAGTTACGGATCATATTCCAGACCTTGGAGGGGGCGGTCTGGAGATCCAGGGACGAGAGATAGGTTTCCCAGGAGACCTTTTTGCTGAGTTTAATGGTCTTTCTGGCTTTGGCTGTGAGAATGCAAAAGTTGTCAAGGTTTTGGGGTGTGGGGTGGGTTTTGAAAAGACAGTGGGCTTTGTTCTTAAAGAGATGGCTTTTTGCAGTCGGTGGTGAACCAGGGTTTGATGTTTTGTGGGGTGAAGGTGGAAGTAGGAATAGTGTAATTGGCATCCTCCAAGAGTTTGGAGGTGAAGAGAGAGACAGGGTGATTGGAGAGAAGGAAATCGTTAGTACCTGCGCCTCACTGACTAAGTATCATCGAAAAGTGGGTGCTATTATTGTGTGGTTTATTCTAAGTTATGTTTTAAGATGCCCCTTAGCTGATAAAAATAGTCTTAGAAATAACATACGTCCAACAGACCTCTGCCGGCGGTCCCTGCATGGTAGGGGCTGCAGGGAAGAAAATTGTTAGAAAAGGGTGAACATTTTGAAGAAAATTTTCGGCCAGTTCCAGCAATGTTGTGAAAGCAATTCGTTGAAAAGAAGTGAGGGATGTTAGAGGTATTGTTGAGGTCAGGGCTGGGCTGGTAACTATTTTTTTAAGGTTGGTTAGAGTGCGTTAGAATCAAGTGATTGGAATCAAGCATGGAAGGCAAGATATAACTTGAAGTAAATCGTTAGATATGTCAAGAAAGTAGTAAAACAGAACCTTGTTAGGGTAATTATAATTAACCACCTGAAGAATGTTCGAGGGAAAATAATTCAATTAGTAAAAAATAATAAAGAGATATGTACACTTTAATACGATGCTGAATAGTTCCATAAGATTGTCCAATATGTCAGGTAGAGCTTGCAAGTTCACAAAAGTATTGATTCTCTAACCTTTTATCTAGTTGTGTTAATATCAATCATTAAGTTCCCTTTGTAACTTTTGATACCTTAAAAAGCAGTTAAGCTATGTGCCTTTGTATACAAATTGTATTGTATTGTAAAGAATCTTTCAATGAAAGTTATATGCTACACTTGAAATGGCATGCATAGGGGTCATTAGTGTTAGGCTGCATACAGTAGGAAACCAGAGCCAAAAGGTTTTGTGGTTCCGATGCTTTTCATAAGCTGATTGATTTGCAAAATTTGTTCCACGATATTTATTATAAGCCATACCCACCATGCAGATCAATAAAAAATGTTGACAACATTAGCACTTGCACAATAATTAACATTTCATAGAAAGTATGATGCAAAACTGGTTGCTCATTAGGGCACATCTGCAGACCATGCGCTATCTGTGTACTGCACATGATGTGAATCAGTTCCGAGTTTTTAAGATATCGCGTTTACAAGCGTTTTGTTTACAAAACCATATTAAGCCCGCCCACTATGCATATCAATGAAAGTCAATATTTTTATACAATGAAAACATACACAATAGTTAGCATCATTTTTATAACAAATCTGAAACAAAACAGACATTTGATTGTCCAAATAAAAGCATTTCATGAATTTTATATTAAGCCCTGCCTATTCATTAATATGCATGATATCACCACCAAAAACAATAGGGTACATCTAAGAGCATGTGCTATCTATGTACCAAATATGACATAAATCCAGTTTACCGTTCTTGAGATACTGCAGCATGTTTACTAGCTCTTTTCAGCAAATCATATTAGGCCCGCCCACTATGCATATTAATAAAATTCAACATTTTTCCAACATAAACATGCACAGACCAGCTAACATCATAAGTATACAAATATGAAACAAAATATACATGTGAATTGTCAAAAAAAAAACATTTAAAGATTTTTACATTAAGCCCCGCCTACTTATTAATATGCATGACAACACCATCAAAAATAATATGCCACATGTCATGAATCCAGTTTATCGTTCTTGAGATATCGTGTTTACGAGCTGGCTGTCACACACCCACGCCATCATAACTGCATAGGTTCCTGATGCTCACATTGGAACTAAAAAACCTCAAATTTGATAAAAAAAATTAATTTTATCTAAAAACTCTCACCTTTCGTGGTCATGAAACTCTTAGAAAATTGAAAAAAAAAATCCTTAACAATCCATTCCCTGCAAAAAAATTCGAATCTTTCCTTTCAAATGCGGCCTGTATGGATCGAGTTACTAGTATGTTGCAATTAGATTGTAATTGTATAAAAACATACCACTCATTCATTTCTTCAGCTTTTTTTGTAAAAATGGTTAATCTGGACAAGGCAAAGTTCTCTAAATCAAGTAAAGTCACAAGTCAATTGTTTGCAAGTCAAGTCACTAGTCATTTGTTTGCAAGTCAAGTCACATGTCAAAGAAGTTTTAGAGTCTGAGTCTTGAGCCAACAACTGTGGACTTCAATGATAACTTAGATAAGTGACCAGACAGTGAAACCTAAGCCTGAGCCTAAAATCAAAACAAACTGCATGACATGTACATTTCTATTAATTTACTCTACTTTGGATCACGACCAAAAAAAACAGTTTACTGTTGTCCACTTCTTTCCATTTGTTGCCAGAGGTAAATTCCAGTTGAGACTAGATGGGATTCCTGACTGGGCTAATGTAAGAAACGCCTAAGTGGGCAGCCTAAGTTAAACTAGTGAGGCATTATCTCAATACACTGAATGCAATCCAACTTGCAATGCAACAGTCGGAAATCTGACCTCGCTATATCGCCGTTATGCCATGTTGATTAAACATTTACAGCTGACCGAAAGTCGTTTTGCAGTAACTCGAAGATGCAGTTTTAAGCTACCTAGCATTATCAGTCAGTATTTTGGTACTAAAAATTCAGATCCATTGACATCAAATCAAAATTACACGGCTACCTTCAGAAAGTAGAAGAGTTGAATATGTAGTGAGCGCAGAGATATGGATATTCAGCACATTTTTGCGATCAAACAGGTGCACTTAACTGCAATCCTATTTCCAAGGGATGCTTCAGTGGTGAGTGGCGAGTCTGCACTTTTGGTTTTGTTAATTTCTCATAGACAGACAGATATGGGCTTAAAAATTACACCATGTAACGGACAAAAGTTTAATTTATCGTTCAATCTTACTTTCCCACTCGTTGAGTGTGCCGTTTCTTGTAAATTTTATATTTTTGTGGAAATTCCGGTTGGGGCTCCTTATCGCAGCCTAATGTGTTGTAGTAGTTACATCATTATCATACAGGAGCTTAGGTTCGAGAAGGTGCAATACTAACCATCATGCAATTTTATGCCGTTGATATTTATATTAGAGTCTAGTCTAACGTTCAGGCCTAGTTTTTCTTCTTCCTGTATTCTTGTTTTCCAAATCATTCAGTTCCGTATTCAGTGTTTATTCCCTAACTAATAGTAGGCCTACTACATTTAGCCAGGCTGTACTAACGTTTAGGCCTACAATAGCATTTTGACAGATTTTACATTGTCAATTTGCCATTAAGCACAGCATTACTAGCAGTACTAATGAATTGTCTATAGCAGTTGTTTATCTTTTGTCCTGTACATGCAGCAAGGGGTATGCCTTTCAGTTTCACAATGTGTCATTTTAAATTAGAAAAATAGGAATATCTGTATTTAGACCTAGTATTCCCGTAGTACCATCAAGCTGATGCCAGCCGTGTTAGTATGGCTGCGCTGCCATTAGTGATGGCTGGCCGTCCGAGGTTACTACAAAATCCTATACCCTCCTGTTTTAGCGAGGTGTTCAAAGTATAGAAAATCTCAGTTTTAAGATCTTTATAAAAACGAAAACATTTTACCTCCTTTTTCACCCACAATAATTAGAATCAATGTTTGAAGCCCATTCATGTCTTCAAAGCCTGTTTTTAAGGTGATTTTAATTACTTTTATCGAATTATTTTGGACTACTTTTCTTTCCGTAGAAATCGTCTGACGAGCTCTTCACACTGCCATCGGGGCTACAATATTTCACCGGGGGTAATATGTTTTAGATTATTTGAGAAAAAAATTAAGATAATACTTTTAAGTACAATTATATAATCTAAACATTTCTTGATGTTTTATATGTTTTCTTGCGGTGGGCATCCTCAGGAGAGTGTGGGTTTATATGCAAAGGTTTATGGGGAAAATGTATTTGTTCTATGTGAAGTATTGCCAGTAATATTTCCCTCCTTTGTTATTTCCCACCATTGCAACAAGAATCTTCCCCCTCAACCTCTCAAAAAGGACTCTGGGAATGGCTGAAGCGCCCACCTTTTTCCTTCATCTAATTTCTGGACCTTGACATTACGGTTCGACCATTCTCACGATTGCCTCCTCCCCCATCACCGCCACACTCATTTTTTAAGGCTGGCTGTGTCATTTGTTCCTGATGTTATCCATTCGTTACTATTTTGCAAGAGGAAAAAAAGATGTATCCCGCGGATTAAGTACTGAAGGAGAACACCATTTCAGAATAGATTACTTTGACGTTACATTTTGTGTTTTATGAAGAAATGCGGAACACTGTGGAGGAAATGAATGGGAGACGAGAAGCAATATCTACTCCCTGTGCCAAATGGACTTAATTTCCATACACCCACTTTGATCTAACAATTCTTGCTAAACCACCAAAATGCATTTATGTACCATATATGAGGGTCGAATCCAGCGCGGACTGACACATAGAAATATTTATAAAAATGTTGAGGGAATTTTTTTTTTCATAGGTGTTAAACCCCATGACTTTTAATTTGTGTATGAAACAGTGCTATGTATTGCATAACCTCATACCTAATCGGTAGTATGAGATTTCTCTGACAGTGGATTCAGTGAAATAGGCATCCATTTTCATTCAATTTTTGCATTTTTTGACATTTTATGTTATTAGGCCCAACCACACAGTCAGACGACATAAGGGTCTCATAATATACACTTAAACAACATTGTATCAACATTTACTAATCGTAAATATGGGCCACACTTGAAGAGGCAACCATAGTTATTGATTAATAGGCTGCATACGAAAAACCTCAAATTTTGTTGATTTTTATTCTTATTCATAAACTCACACATTCCGATCATTAAACTCTTACAAATTGCAAGATAAATTCCTTGAGATTCAATTCCCTGCAAAAAATATTCAAAATGTTCTTTGTTTAAATGTGCAAAATCGGCACAAGTCTGAAGCTCTGTTCTCTGTTATCAAAACAAATTTAAGAAATGCATGTTTTTTAAAATGTAAAAGTGAGCTGTGATATTTGCTAAGTAATAACCTCTGGCTGTGGATGGTGTCAATTCAAAACAAAAGTAAATCTCAACAATGTACTGATAATGCTGATAGATATTATTTATATCAACACCATCAAAGCTAGAGTGGAGGAATCTCAAGCTACTGTAAATTGGTAGAGATATGTGATTAGGGTATGAGAACTAACATTAGATTCGTACTCGCATTAAAGTTAAACTAGTCAGATAACATTCTGATCGTAGTATACGCTATAGCCACTACATGGCTACTACTGTATACTCAGTCAGACAATACTTTATACTTCTTAACGTTGAAACTGCTGCATTAGCTTATCATAGAAGCATAGATGAATTTCAACTACGCGCTAAAATAACTAGGCCTTTCCGAGACAATCTAAGGTCAGCTTTTAACAGTGTAAACGTATATATTCAATAAAACTATATTGGGCAGTTCACTAACTTTGGCGTGAGTTTAATGAAGAAAACTGTGAAAAGTTGCGTTTTGTGCAACGTTTTGTCCTTACTGACTTATCTTTCAAACAGCGCCTTAGTGGATGCATCTAATTAGTTGAAAAGTTGTCTTATAATAAGAGTGTTGGTGAAGTCAGGGTGCGCAAATTGAACACTGCACGTATTTGCGATTAATGATATTTTAACACACTGTAGACGGTAAAGCAGCAAAAATACATCTGAAGCTACTAAACATGGCATGCCAATCAAACACCTGACAAATCCAAATATGTAAAATGATAAATTTGTTGTTTACTTGCATTTCTTGAAAATTTGGAAGGTTGGTTTATCAAAGTTATGATATACAGTTATCCCGTGTCCTAATTCGTAATAATTTATGGGAAATGTTAAGTTCTTTAATCAGAACATTTCAAAATAAATATATTTAGACTTCATTTAATTATATATGCGTATGAATAGCCTATCATTTGTCGTATTGTAGACGGTACCATAGGGGTGCAAGGGAGCATCCACTTACTCCACTTTTTCTACATTTACATCTTTTATCAATGACTGTTTATACTTTAGTTTGGTTTTATGTGCCCCCCTCCCCCCTTCCTCCCCTTCCACCCTTCTGACCGTCTCCCAAATTTTGTTAGACCATGAAAGCCAGTTGACAAACATATAAAGGATTTGCCCACTCGGATGATATGCACACTACTTGTGTACATGTTTCGAAAAATGAGGGATTTGCGAAGTAATTGGCATGCCATTTCTTTCTTAATTTAGATACTTTTTATGTACAAAATGTTCATTATTTCATTTGTATCTGAATAGATTAAGTAGCTAAAGGACATGAACGTAAACCGAGGTATTTAACAACAGTATGTGAAAACAAAATCAATTAACAAATTTAGTCAGTTTAGCTTTGAAACAGTTTAGACTTGGTGCATGTACAATGTCTGGTCGCAAAGTATTCTAATCTTTTATAGTGATTAGTATTTATAAACATTCTAGGAAGTGAAATTCAGATCATGGTTATTTCTTTTATTAATTATTGCATTTGGGATTAGTTTATCATTATCAGTGGCGACAAGATTGTTGTTGCTTTTACATAGCATTTGTAGATGGGTTTTCTTTCTTCTTGTTTTTAGCAGGGGCCAATCTAATTTATAAAGCATGTTAGTGACACTAGATTTATAAGAGTAGTCTGCCATACAGAACCTAGGTGCTCTCCTTTGAATTGATTTAAGTTTATCTACATCGCACTGGTGATGGGGGTCCCAGACTGCAAATGCACACTCAAGTACTGGCCTGACTAGAACTTTATATGCAGTGGATTTAGAGTTTGAGTGGTTACGTTTTAATAGGCCAAGTACAGTGTTTGCTTTGTTGGTGATGTTGTGTTGGCCTATATGTTTATCCCATCTGAGTTTATTATCAATTTCAACACCTAGGTACGGGTGGGAGTGGATATGTTTCAGTGGCTGGTTGCACAAGGTATAAACTGGTGAGTTACAGCATTTTTAGGAGATATTGAAAGGATGTAGCATTTAGAGGGGTTGAAATTCATTTGCCATTTAATTTGCCATTGTTCAAGTTTATTTATATCAACTTGAGAATTTGTTGGCCAGAGGATTTATCAGTTGTTTTATGCACAAGGCAATCATCAGCAAACAGTCTAATCATACTGTTTATATTTTCAGGGATGTCATTGACATATAAAAGAAAAGTAAAGGACCTAATACAGTTCCTTGTGGTACACCAGATAGAACTTATTTAGGATTTAAGATTTTGCCATCACAGGCAATGCGCTGAATATGGTTGCTAAGAAAGGATGCAAATCAAGCCAGTAGATTTCTATCAATGACATACTGTATGTGGAAAGTTTGGATAGCAGGCGTTGGTGTGGGACTTTGTCAAAGACTTTTGAGAAGTCGAGTATAGCCATAGAGATGGTACTGTTTTGGTCAATTTGTTTAAAAATATCATTTATTGTTGAGAGAAGTTGTGTTTCAGTTGATCTTTTTGCTTGAAAGCCATGTTGGAGATCAGTTAAGATATTATGCTCATCAAGATCACAAATGTGCTGCAGTGACTAAGAAAGATGACAATCAAAATATTGAATCGGAGAACTTTATCCTGTCGTGGTGCTAAATAGGTAACAATTTAGGAATTTTGTTTGTTGAAAAGTGTATTATTTAGACTAATTGGTATACGAATATCAAACTAGGACAGTAAATACCATCATGGTTCGCATGCCCATGCAAATTGACACCTAATATCATATGATCCAGCCAATTATAAAAATGGCATCTCACACTTAAGTCCCACATGGCATCCTATGTCTCACATGGCATCCTATGTCCCACATGGCATCCTATGTCCCACATGGCATCCTATGTCCCACATGGCATCCCACCACATGTCCCACATGGCATCCCACCCCATGTCCCACATGGCATCCCATCCCATGTCCCACATGGCATCCCATGTCCCCCATCCTATGCATCCTATGTCCCCATAGCATCCCACATGGCATCCCACCCTATGTCCCATGGCATAGCATCCCATGTCCCCCATGTCCCACATGGCATCCCACCCCATGTCCCAACATGGCATCCCACTCCCACCCCATGTCCCACATGGCATCCCACCCCATGTCCCACCATCCCACCATGTCCTATGGCAACCCACTCCATGACATACCACCCCCATGGCATCCACCCCATGTCCCACACAACATCCCATCCCAATGTCCATGGTATTCCATCATAACACCCTACTTTATCCACCACATGGCATCCCACCCCATGTCCCTACCCCATGACATCATCCCATGTCCCACATGGCACCATATCTCCCACAAGGCATCCCACCCCATGTCCCACATGACATCCCATGTCATCCCATGGCATTCCATCATATGTCCCATTCCATCATATGGGCATTCCACCATATCTCCCACATGGGATTCCACCATACAGTGTCTCACATGGCATATTCCACCATATGTCCCACATGGCATTCCACCATATGTCCCACATGGCATTCTACCATATAACCCACATGGATCCCATCCTACATGTATGTCCAATATTAATCCAACCATATGTACCACATGACATCCCTTCCTATGTCCCACATGGCATCCTCCCTGTGTCCTGCATCAGTGGCTTCCCACCTGATGTCCCACATGGCATCCCACCATATGTTCCACATGGTATTCCTCCCAATGTCAAAATGACACCCTACTTTATGTCCCACATGGCATCACATCCCATGTTCCCATGGCCTCCCACCCTGTGTCCCACATAGCCTCCTACCCTATGTCACACATGGCATCCTACCTTATAACACACATGGCATCCTACCTTATGTCACACATGGCATCCTACCTTATGTCACACATGGCATCACAACCTATGTCACACTCTGTGTTACTCTTGGCATCCCACCATGTCCCACATAGCATTCTACCCTGTTCCACATGGCATCCCACCCCATGTCCTACATGGCATCCCACCCCATGTCCCACATGACATCCCATAGGCTCCATAAGAAGTCTTATCCTAGCTATCACAGTCCCTGATTGAGCATACTATGTATGAAAGTGTCAGTTCATATAATAACTTATATGCAAATGACTTGTTGAAATGGGGTGGGATGCCATGTCCCACATTCCATCCCATGTTCCACATGACATTCCATCCCATGGCAATCCACCCTATGTCCTGCATAGCATTCCACCACATATCCTACATGGCATTCCACCCTGTTCCACATGACATCCCACCCCATGTCCCACATGGTATCCCACCCCATGACCCACATGGCATCCCACATGTCATCCCATTCTATGTCTCACATGACATCTCATAAGCTCCATAAGAAGTCTCATCCTAGCTATCACAGTCCCTGATTGAGCATACTATGTATTAAAGTGTCAGTTCATATAATAACTTATATGCAAATGAGCTGTTGAATAAGAAAAAAAAGGTGGAGTCAAATAATTATGTTTGATATAGCCCTTGGTGTATACAACATGGTAAATATTATATCATATGTCCCTCATGGCCCCCATCCATGTCCCATATGGCATCCACCCCTATGTTTATATGCAATCACATCCTGTCACACTCCCTGACTAAGCATAATAAATAAAAAAGTCTGGTCAGATCATATACTGTAGCAACTTTATGCAAATGAGCACAATAATAAAGGTGGAGTTTAAAAAATCATGCCTGATATAAGTGTTTGGTGCCCAAATATTTTGAAGGATTTTTAAGGATTTCAAATCTCAAGTGCTACACGAGATACTTAAGGATCTCTAAAGAATATTAAAAAATTATATCATTTTACAGCTATCTTCTAAGAAAATATCAAATGTATTGTGGACTTTTTCAGGAACTAGTCTTTAATCCTGTCTTAAGTACCTCTGAAAAACTTTAACATTTTATAAGGAAATTCTAACCTTCCATAAGGATATCTAAAGAAACTTTTACTCTTTTCTGAGGAACTCTGAAGAAACTTTAACATTTTCTGAGGAATTCTCAAAAAACTTTAACACTCTGAGGAAACATCAGGACAAATGTGTGGACAGCCGGACGGACATAATCGCCATAACATAGGTTTGCATAAAAGCTTCCCATGCGAACCAAAAAGTAACTAATTTTTCAATCATCAATTGTTTACAGTGTGTGAATTTTTAAAAAGCATAGGAATTTTACCTAATTTATAACAACCCTCGTACGACAATCCCAATGTCAACCCGTACTGAAGTATGTGTATATCATAACTAGTCCTTGCCCAGTAAATACTTTGATAGAGGTAACTAAAATCATTATAAAAACAGTTTTTGAAGACATGAATGGGCTTTAAACATAATGAATAAGCACTGTGGGCAAAAAAAAGAAAATGTAAAATGGTTTCGTTTTCACAAAGATCTTAAAACTGAGATTTTTCTGTTTTAACACAAGGCTTAAAACAGTACAGTAGGGTATAGGTTTTTGTAGTACCCTCGGATGGCCAGCCATCACTTAAAGCATCCATACTAACACGGCTGGCATCAGTACGACGGTACTACTGCAAGTACTAAAACAGGCCTAGGCCTACCTAGAGGGATAAACACCTTACTCAGTCGGCACTACTTGCAAGGCAATACTTGCATACTGAGTGAGACAACGCATTATACGCTTGTAATGTTGAAAACCATTCGGACAACAACAAATAACATAATCCTGATATGATAACCCTTCTCAAAACTGACAAAACTACTTACGAGCTATGATTTTGATTTCATTAGCATCTTGAAACTTGAAAGTATCCTTCAAACTAAGTTACAAGGGAAATGATGAACATTTTGTACGTAGAAAAAACCATCTAAATTATGGAAGAAATGACATTTCAACCACTTTGTACTTCCTTCACTTTTGGAAATGTGTACACAATAAGTGCGCGTATCACCTGAGTGTGCTGCAAACTGCTATTTTAAATGTTTGTCAGCAAATATGCGCAGTGTTCGATTTAATGCTATACACACGTTGACTTCACCAACACAATTAGTGTGCGTATCACCTGAGTGTGCTGGAAACTGCTATTTTAAATGTTTGTCAGCAAATATGCAGTGTTCGATTTAATGCTATACACACGTTGACTTCAACAACTAATTAGATACATGTACATCTAAGCTTGGGTGATATATCGATATTTCGATATATGTCGATATTGACCCATATCGATCGATATGGCCAATATTGGGTTCAAGGGTCATATCGATATATTGATATTATGTTTTCATTAATAATACACAACACATGAACTATTAAAAAGCTAAACATGACTATCAAACATCCAAGTATTTTTAATTAAACAGCCACAAAATGTTAATAAATTTCATTTATATCTAAGTATCAGGCAGTCAGGTATGATAAAACTTTACTAAAATAACAATATTGTGATAACAATTACCCCAAAATCCTTCCATCGAAAAAACAACTTGACTGACGGAGTAAAGAGGCATTGTGCAATACTTCAACTTTATACTTGATGGTTTATGATGTTCAGACAACAAAAATCATAAAATGTTGTATCCTCAAACATCTTGTTAATTTTCTTCAAAAGGAACACTGAATCTGAATTTGTATATCAAACAGTCATTAATTGACAAGTCACTGACAAAACTATGAGGTTTTTCTCATTATTTTAATCATACAGAAAATCTAAGTGACAGGACTGGTCTTGCCAGATCGATCAGATACCGTACACTGCATAGTGCAGTTAACTATACACAGTATCACTATACAGTACTTTACTAACGTTATACACACATCTACCACTGTTTCTTCTGAGTGACAGCACTCGTGCGATGATTGAAGCAGACTAGAAATTGGATATAGTGTATTATATATGGACTTCTGAATGTCTAGAAGTTAATAAAATGCTACCAAAATAATGCCTTTTCAGTGGAACATTCATGAGAAGTGAGATATATAACTTAAAGAAGAATTGGAGCCGATTTTTGTAAGGCATACAGTGTAGGCCTAGTACCAGTTCCACAACATGTTTTTTTGTTTGTTTAAGAATATGCTGAGGCCTAAACTTTTTCAATGTTTCTGTGCTTGATCTTTCGAGATAAAAACCATGTAAAGAACATTTCTAAGCAGAGTAGGTGTTTATTTGAGGATTTATGTTTATATTTTGCAGTGGTTTCTGTTAAATTGTACAAAAAGTTTTTGGACTTTTTTTGAGCCAAGACAAGATTACCTTGCACAGAGTAGTACATACTATTTACGTATGACGCCATATAATTTGCATATCAATATTTCGATAATATCGATATTTTTCTGGCGATATATCGATATTGCATAATATCGCCCAAGCTTAAATACATCCACCCAAGGCGCTGTTCGAAAAATAAGTCAGTAGCGAGGGCTCTCACACAAAATGCAACTTTTCAGTTTTCTTCATTACCCCCTCCCCACCCCATCCTTAAAAAAACGTAAGTTAACGGCTCAATACAGTATTATTAAATATAGGCCTAGCTCTATACCTTTATTTAGTATTATGTAAAAGTGTTCCATGATGATATAATGCACTTGTCAGTTGTATGACTCACCCCTACTACCCTCACTGCTCAGCAATGTCAGTCAAAGGTAAGTCGTTGACATATGAAATAGTGGCTCACATGTGTGTCATTGTACCTAAGTGTCAGTAACCAGAGTGCCTCTGGGGTGGGTCAATTTACTTGAGACCTATTGACTTTGTACAGAGGTGATTGATTTGGGATAAGCCTAAGTCATTTAACAAAAAATGTCAGTCACCTAAGTGACTGAGGGGTGCATCAACTAACAATTACATGAACTGGGGATTGGGATTCGATCCGTGAACTGAACGGCTTTTACTCCACTCATCATTCAGTCAGTACAACAGTAGGCTAGTACTCTAGCCCCCTGGGCTAGGTTTTAGACTAGTAAGACGAGTATTGAGGAGGTCGGACATCCGGGAATGTTGTGGTGCACGGCGACGTAACAATGCTTTTTTTACGATCTCGAACTTCAGTCAAAAGGGAAAACAAACAGTCAATTTTTATTGTAGTCAATGGAAGGAAAACCTATTTTTTGTCATTTTTAGATGTACAAACGATGAATTTTCTACCAAATTACCGTCAAGACAGTCTATCCGCCCAACAATTTGCTGCAAACTAAAGAAACGTTGCAATGACGTAATTGAAGTGCTGCTTCTTCATGATGTCATCGCAACGTTTCTTTGGTTTGCAGCAAATTGTTGGGCGGATAGACTGTCAAATTGTTGGGCGGATAGACTGTCTTGATGGTAATTTGGTAGAAAATTCATCGTTTGTACATCTAATCGGGAAAAAAATAACAAATACCGTGGCTTATACACGAAGAAGAGCGTCTCCAGCAAATGTGAGTAGAGTCAAAAAGTGCAATTAAGATTCGTGAGTGGTCAAAAAAAAAAAGGAATTTTCATATACGGTTCAATAGTCGCGTTAGAAAGAGTCCTACCTTTCTTTATACTGTATATATATAGTAAGCATATAGGTTGCCATAACGTTAGGAACACCTGTGGAACCGACCACCTCAATATACACTGATGAGTAAAAGTTTGGATCGCAAAGCCAAAACGTACGAATTATTCCTTGTTTTTCAACAATTTTAGCTTAGTTTCTACTTAAAAGACCCAAATCTGAAAGGAAAATAGTTCAATTTAAAATAAATACATAACAATAAAACCAAACTTAAAAAAGTAAAAGCAAAAATCCTTAGCCTAGGCCCTAGCCTACCTCATTAGTGAATTTCGCTATGGTCTGAAAACCATTCATTATAACATCTGATGGCGTTTCTGACGAAAAATGATAGCAAGAGGACATTTTGAATGACAAGATGACTTTCAACCGCATATGGAAATGTCCGAAACTGCAAAAGTGGCCCAATTCAGCCTAATAAGATCATCACCGTTCACGTCTGCAGTGCAAGTTTTCCCCTTTCTTCGTCGCCAAAATGAATGCAAATGTGTTGAAGTTAACTTTAAGAGTGGCATACAACTAATAGTAATACGTATTTCTGTAATTTCATTTATCTACCTATATGATACGTTCGATGAATCATGGGCCGCAATAACCCAAGAAATAGTGCAGGCCCATAGACAGGAATTTTGGAGGGGGGTTCGTTTTTCGTTTAAAAGGGCCACAATCATGAAATTCCGGGTGCTTGTTATTTTGGGGATTTGGAAAGGACACTTTCTTATCAAAAAGGGGTTCGTTCGCCCAGACGGGATTGATGGGCTTAAATGCGGGGTTTAATCATGTAGCCCTTAAAACTTTTGATTTAAAATGTCTCAAATTATTCTTTGAAAATGCATTGATTATCTACCATTTTCTGTTGTTAATCTTAAATAGTCCAATTTGTCAATAAGTTGAAATTTGCATATATCTGCACAACCCTGTCCGATGTAAGCATGTTATGAGATATATATTTCACATAGGCGTAGGAGGTGGGGTCAGACAACTGCCTCCCCTCCCCCTTCCCTTCCCTCCCTCAAAAAAATGCAACTTTTCGGGCAGACGTAGGCCTATATACAAATTTGGGTACTTTTTCAGTAGGTTGGTAAAATTAAAACACTACGAAAAAGTTTTTCGAGAAGAAAAAGTAAGTAAATTCAAGCACTTAAAAAAATGAAACTGCCTTCCAGCAATTCCTGCATGAGTACCGAAATTTCACCACAAACTTACTGCCCAAATCTCCTCTTACTCTGTAAGTCTTTTGTTGTCCAATAAGTTTAATCAATTTTAAGCCATTTCAGAACATCAAAAACAAGGAATCTTTAGAGCTTCCGGGGCTTCGCTTCCCTAACCCTGGACCCCTAAATCGGGGAGTTTTCTCCAAACCCTTATCCCTTGGACCCCACGCCGTTATCTTATCTCTTGTCTATATCTATTAATTTCAATCAATTTTCAATTTCAGAACATCAAAAATAAGAAAACTTCAGAGTTTCTCCCCCTGGACCCTTACCAAGAGTTTCTCCTTGGACCCCTTAAGCGAGCCCCTGGACCTTACGACGTCAAGTTCAAGCGTAGCATGCGCAATGCTGCCATAGCAGTTTGGCACCCGAAATCAAATTGTGCCCTGCGCCTGTAATATTTATCATGATAATTTTTTTACCATAAAGTAAATCATAGTTTTTCTAAATTTTCTTGAAATGTATTTAATGTTTGAGAAATCTCTTTGGGAAATTTTTTTCAACCTCGTAAAATTTCTTTTAGTTTGGGGCAAATTTTCTTCAATTTTGAGTACTCTTCAATGTTTTCGTAAATATCTTTCAATTTTGGGCAATATCTTTCATTTTCGTGCATTTTTTTTCATTTCGGGGCAATTTTCTTCGATATTCGGCTCCATCCCTAATTGTTATTATAATAAACCTAAACCACAAGCAGACAAGTGTGATTTGTTATATAACTTGCATTAAGTTAGCCCTGCGCAGTGGCACTGGAAGCGGGGTCAAGTGGTCATAGCCCCCTTAATTCTTATAAATTCCAATTTGGGTCTCTCTCCCCCCCTCCGCCACCCCTTTGTAGGCAAACCCAAATTACTTTCCAAAAATGACAACAAAGATATAAAGACGACAAAAACTAAGAGTTATTCAGATGTTTTGAAAATTGATTAGCGCACTATTAATGCGATATAGCGAGGCCAGATTTCCGATTGCAAAAATATATGATGACACAGGCAATAACTTTGCTTCTGCAAATATTATAGATTATATATCTTGGGACTGATAGTGTTGGTAAGTTTTAGCATAAAGTCTTCCACAATATATATATATATTAATAAACATTCCTTTTGAGGTTTCAAGTTATATTCGTATTTATACGCTGGGCAAAAGGACTTTGGCTCGAATAGAATGGCCCGTTTAAATTGGTAGGGTCATCGCAACCGGGGTGGAGCCAGGATAAAATGTTAGGGGGGGCCAAACCAAACCAGAAATGATGTGAAAACATGTTTTATGAGCAGTTTTGATATGAATAATGGAAACATATTGGCAGTAGCGGCACCAGGATTTTGGTCATAGGAGGGGCAAATTTGTCTCATGGAGGAAGGGGTGGCAAAATCCTATAAATCGGACAAAATATGTCACATTACAAAATTTTCTGGGGCAAATTAGGGGAGCGATCTCGTAGGGGGTAAATTTCCAAATGCCTCCCGTAGCTACGCCACTGCATATTGGAACAAGGGTGCTGAGTCTGAGAAGCAGAGAGAAAAGTTTGGCAAAATTTCTCGATAATTGATGAAAATTTACTATTTACCGAAAACCGAAGCAAATTTTATTTAAAAATGGAAGAAAGTTTCCAGAAGATTGAAAAAAATTGCACGAGAATGAAAGAAATTTCCTAAAAATTAAGAGATATCCCAAACGGTGAAGGAATTTCCCCCAAAATTGAACAAAACCTTAAAATTCAAAGAAACATTTCCCCAAAATGAAGAGTCCAGAAAAATGCAGAAAATGTACCAAAAATCTAGGAAAAATGTTTCAAAATGAATAAATTTTTCCGAAAATTGCAAGAGAATAAAATAATTTTTCCAACATTGAAAGGATATCACAAATATTGAAAGAAATTTCCCCAAAATTGAAGAAAATCTACCGAAAATGGAGGAAAATCTATATATTGAAAGTGATTTCCCAAACATTAGACATTTAAAAAAAATTTCCCGAAAATTGAAGTAATTTACCTTAAACAGGTAAATCAAAGAGAAGCCTAAAAATGAAGGAAATTTTCCGAAAATTAAGGAAACTGCCCAAAATTTTTATAAAAAATCTGATTTTTTTTATAAACCGTGACTAAGAATGATCTCATGGTAAAAAAGTGTTATCGGAAAAATTGAGGGAGGGGGTGGGGGCGCATGGCCCCCTTTGAATCCGCCTTCTGCATTTCGAGGGCAAAGTCCTTTGAAAAGTGGATTAAATTTTATGAAAACTGATAAACACGATGTATACATTCTATTTTCATATGATTTTATTTGCTAGATTGTTTATTTTTGAAATTATGAAAACAAAAACAATAAGAATTAGAAATGAGAAAAGTTTAATATTTTTTCATTTTATCAACACAATTAGTGCATTACCGGGAATAAATTCAACACTGGTCATGAAACAGCAGCGGCTGAAGGAAACAAGATATTGGGAGGCCAGTCGAACAGGCGTAAATCCATTAAAAAAATTGTTCGTAGAGGTGACACCTTCTGTCACTGTGAGCTCATAGGAGCCGGCTTAAGGGCCCCTGGTGGGGTCCAGGGGTGAAGCCCCATTAGGGGTCCAAGGGCGAAGTCCACGAAGCTCTCGCAAAATTGACATTTGAAGGACAAAAAAGTATGTTACAATGCATAGGAAAAAGTAGGGCCTATATTATACAAGTCAAAATTCATATCAAAGAGAGATATGATATACAAAAATACAAATCATGAAAACGCATAATATGGAAATATGTTTCATTTTTCACGTTTCTATTCATAAATATAGGTCTGTGGTCACTCTTTGAAGAATATGTGTAGTCTAAAAGAAAAATGTTGATAAGCTTCCAATAATTTACTATGAACATGTGTAAATTTGGTCGAACTTATAAAACAAACTTCCTGCTCATTATCCCGCCCCTCCCCCTCTATATCTCGGTGTCTTAGTCCATGTATTAAATACAATATCGCACAAAGTGTTATAATATATTACTAATAGATTATTTTACATTTTCAAACTTTTTTCTGAAGAACGCCCTTTTTCAGAGAAAGTGCTCTTTTGAAATCTAAATACATGATAAGCACATGGAATTTAAAAGCATGTTGAAGAACCGGAACGGTTCTGACCATTTGACGCATCTATAGCCTTTTCTTGGGGAAAAAACCTGATGTAGAACGTCGTGTTCTTATTTAAATTTTTCAAAGGTGCAGGAATGAATAGCCCTGTTACACGTAAAAACAAACCCGCTCTTAAAGTCCTGGTTACGGGCCTGCAGAAAAAAATCTGTTGGGCTCATTATATTATCCAAAAAGTCAACTGTTTAATGTAGGCTATTTGAAAACAAAATGTTATTGCAAAATTAACAGAATGAAACGGGCAGCTTTTAATTTATAAAGAACAGTTGGAGTTCTTAATGCAATTATGATTTTACCCATGTTTTCTGATGCAAGTGAGCAACCTAACTTTCCAAAATGTTAGAAAATAAATATATCCACTTTCATGCATAGGTCAATAGTCAATAGTGCCAACATCCAATATAGCCCGCTTATAACGTGTTAGAATCAGGCCAGGGAAGAGACTTGTCATTGATCAGACGTAATGCAAGTAATTATGACCATATGAATGGACATTTTCCATTCTAGTCAGGGGGTCCATTGCAGAAAATGTGTCTCAAAAACTTCGAAGTTTTTGTTTTGTATAAGTGAAGAATATTGTGATCATGCAGTCTAGGCTAGAGAACATATGAATTAAATTTCGCGGGTGATGAAAAATACAAATGATTATTGAAGGATCCTGGCAGAGTTGTTGACTTGAGTCGCTGACTTGGACTCAAGTCGGAATTGAGTCACATTTTTTTGACTTGTGACTTGACTTGACTTGCGAACAAATGACTTGTGACTTGACTTGACTTGAAGAAATTTGACTTGTATACATTAAACATTTTCACAAAAACACTGAAAACAATTAAAACCATTTAATCTCATAAGTATCCGCCAATAATGATGAATTCGTACAGCATTCTATACTGGCGTAGTTAGGGAAAAAGAATGGGAATAATTGTTTATCATTCGTTTTATGATGATTTATCATTTCCCGGATTCAAAAGGCAAGAAAATGGTCATAAGCAAATTTGAGCGGAGAAGGAACACAATATACCCTGAAAATCAAATCCTGGACCATAACTAGAAGCGGATTTTTTCCTTCATTATTTGATAAGTACCAGTCTGCGATGCAGGGACTAGGCCTACATCTTACCCAGTTAAAGAGATGTGAAAAGCACTATATTGCAGGTGAAACATCTCCAGCTTTTCCAGGCATATTTGATTTGATTTAAAGAATGGGCGGAAGGAGGTGGGGCGGAGACTTGAATAATCTATCCGAAAGATAAAATATTCGGCAAATGCGACATATCGAGCACGCAACGCAACTTGATTTCAAAGAAGTCGGATTCAGGGGATTAGTCCTCAGGATCGATACACAAAATATACATTTGAGAGGTAAGACCATAACCTCTCCTCCCCCCCCCCCATCCCCCTCCCTCCTCCTTCCCACTCTTCCCCACTGCAGTTGAGAAGGAAAACATAACAAATGAATTATTTATTATTACTCAAATTGATTATTTTTATTTATTTATTTTATTCATTCTTTGAAGATACAATGATGAAATGTTATTATCTCTGCCGATAATTTGATTGTGGGTACTGATGATGGCTTATTAGATCAAAGTTAATTAATCAGAATCCTTAGACAGGTTTTCTTAGAAAACTGGTAGAGGACATCCTGTAAGATGCTATACCCTCTCCGGTATTTACACCCCTCAATACCAATAATATAGAAACAAGAAAGCAATCCATGGAGTTGCTGATCTCATTACCTTAAGCATACAGCATAGTGGGGGAAATAGCTAATAATAATTAACAATAAGGGAAATAGTTCAAAGGGGCACTAGCTCTGTGACCTTTGACCTTTAAACTTTTGATCCCAGAGTTTACGGGACACAAGTTCATGTACCATGATACAAACAAAGGATTGGCATAGGTCTTGTCCTTTAGAATTTAAAGTAGCACAAAAATTGTACAAATTAGTATGTAATTACCCTCTTAAATCCCATATTTGACCTCTGACCTCCAACCCTAATCACTGTAACAACATCTGAAATTTGTCACGTTTATTGTACCATACTGTATTACTCCATTTATGCTCACGTCACATTTACCATTCCATAACTATAGGGGAAATTGTGAAAAGTGGTCAATAACTCTGTGACCTTTGACCTTTTGACCCCATCTGCAGAGTCTAAGAAACACAAGTTCATGTACCTTGGTATCATGGTACAACATAGGGTTGGTATTGGTCCTTCACTTTTTGAGTTTAAATGGCACAACATTTTGCATAAAACGCACTTATTCGACCTTCCAGCAATGACCTTTGACCTTTTGACCCATGACCTTTTGACCTCCAATTATATTTATTTTTGTTAGCATATTAAACCCTAACCACCTATGCAATTTGTAAAAATACCAAGTAATTGTTACAAAAGATACAGCCATCACCAAAAACATGTTTCATTTGGCCTGTGACCTTTTGTCCCAGAGTCTACGAGACATAAGTTCATGTACCAGTTTCATGACACAAACATACGATTGGTAAAGGTCTTGCACTTTCGGAATTTAAAGTGAAACAAAAATATACAAGTAAGTACATAATTTCCCTCTTAAATCACATATTTAACCTCTGACCCTTGACCCTAATCACTGAAACAACATCTCAAATTTTGCACATTTATAGTACTCTACTGTATGACACCATTCATGCTCACGTCACACTTACCATTCCATAACTATAGGGGAAATGGTGAAAAGTGGTCAATAACTTTGTGACCTTTGACATTTTGACCTCAGAGTCTAAGGAATACAAATTCATGTACCACGGTATCGTGGTACAATATAAGGTTGGTATTAGGTCTTGTACTTTTTAAAGTTTAAAATGGTATAAAATTTTGCATAAAAAGCACTTATTTGACCTTTGACCCATGACCTTTGGACTTCCAATCATTTATAAATTTTGTTAGAATGTCAATATGTGGGACATATGATAGGGAATTAAGAAGAGGCCTAGCTCCGGGAATCATTACACAAATAGCCAAATGTACATGCGAGGGGTAAGCCAACTTATGAATGTAGTTTTACATCATACTATCGTATAAATGAAATTTAAATTTTATGAATAATGCCAATTTAATTTGTTGATAGCCTTGAGGACCAGAACAATAATTTTTGTTTGTATTAACTTTTTTAGAGTATGTATGTGTGTTCTTAGGCTGAAATAAAGTTCTTATTCCAATTCAATTAAATTTAAGTTCTTCTCCAAGTAAATTTACAAAATAATATACAAAAGGGTATTTATGGTCAATACATTGTGACTTACAAGGCACAATTCTCCAGCAAAAAAAATTGACCGTGTAATCACTTGTCCTTACTTCGTCGAGCTGATTTTTTCAATGAAACGTGCAACTTTTAGAATAGTGATTTCATCAAGTGTTTTCCCAACAATTTGGCATCCCACGGGAAGATCGTTGATGAAACCAGCATTTACACTGAGGGCAGGATGACCAGTAACATTAAATGGTGTCACATTTTGACAATTTCCCATAACCAGTTCGAAGTAATCTGTTAAAAATTCAGAGAAAAGAAGATCCAAAAGTTATTGAGATACATTTGCATTTCATAAAGCATGTCCATGTACCGGAAAACAAATCTCCATACATTTGAGAAAATTTAATAAAATTTTAATCTGATGTTACCAACCTCTCAACCAAATCTTACCTATCTACAATCGTAGTCAAAAGTGTTGGGACAAAACTGCTCAACAAATTTAAACAGCATTTTCCCTCACCTCCCCTCTTTTAATGTTGTGCGCTTTGCAAAAAAAGGTGGTTAAATATGACTTTCAACATTGATCGAAGGGAGTGAGGATTTGTCCCAACTACTTTTGGCCACGATTGTCTCAGTGCCTGTACAAAGTATATGACAGCCAACGACGTGATAATACATATTGGGAACTCATAGGTATAGAGGGCAAAGTTCATGTCATCCTTCAGAATGAGGTGTGTATTATATGAAATACAGTAGGGAGGGGGTATAATGCAATACAAATGTACGTACTACTTCGGCGAGCCCTTTATTTAAAAATTGAGAGTATTATCTTTAGAAGAAATTAAAAAAAAAAAGCAAATAAGTTGTGCAGCCGTTGTCGTCAATTTTGAATGTTAAATGTTAAAGACATGTTGACGACAGTGAGCATCATTTAAAAAAGTGCCCACAAATGTTGGCGTAATTGTGCCACCTATGACTGACTCCCTGGGAATTGATTAAATACGGGACCAATAGCATCATAATAAATGTGGATTGCATGAAATAATCAGCGTAGTTAGCCGATTATTGTAGTGGCACCGCAATGTGGTCTGGTGCAATCCTGCAAAGTTGAGGCAATCGAATTGCACTAAATCCTGACATTTGTTGTGATTTTTAACTTTGAAAATAATCTGTTGAACTCTCATCAGAAATTTTAATTTGATAAATAAATACTATCTACATCTCCCTCAAAGAACATAATTAACTTCATGATATTTCTTGAGAAACCAACTGTTTGCACTATATATGTTGTAAAAGTTTGATCTAAAGGTTACTCTTTCTCTAGTATTTTCCACTAACCATGAGATGCGTGCTTTTTGGATAGGCACATGCCGCAAACCGTCAAATCGTGTTCACTTTCCATAGCATACCCCTTGTGAATTAGTGTTTTTTTATGCAAATGGGTTTAAATTATCACGTAAAGCATTCTTTCATGATGGTACATTCATTCTAATTTCTCATTCCGCATGTGCAGCATAGTTAAAGAAATATGCAAATATCCTAAGAAAATGATTCATTTATGTAATCAAAATCATTCATGTAATGAAATTAAAGCAATTTTGAAACCTGCGGTTATTTTCTAAATCCAAAAGGCAACATCAACGATGGACATTTCGTCACCCGAGCTGTCTATCTGCCATTTGATATTCAAATTGATATACAAAATGCTTCTACTTGGGCAGTTATTATTTATGCCCCCTTCCCCCCACACATGTATAAATTGACATAATTCTCCAATAATATATGACTTTCAACATTGATCGAGGGAAGTGGGCATTTGTCCCAACTACTTTTGACCACGATTGTAGCTGCCTAGAAATGAGATGTGGCTTCTAATTGAGTTGCGATTTCATAGAATCTACTTTTAGTGGAATAAACATACATTTTAAAATAAATATTGTTCAATTGAAATTGAAATGATACCTTTTTCGTAACATGGGTGTAAAAGGTATGGGATTGCGATGAAATATTTTAAAGGAATGCTAAATAATTGCTATTTTTTTTCGAGAATTAGGAATGCAAGAACATGTGCTCCCACCTTTTAATGGCACATCTTGGTTGGAATCTTTGTCGCAGTGAAAGGAATAGTGGGCATTGCCAAAACGTCGTAAGCTTCAAGTACCTCGTTGTATGTATCAATAATGGTGCGTCGAAGGTTCTGAGCCTTGGCATAAACGGCCTGTCCGGTACCATTTTCGTTTAAGTATTCTGCCAGCAAAAGAGCAACCTGTGCAGAAGTCAAACGTGTAATTTACCCACTGACATCATCAAATTGTACAGAATGAAAAATAAAAACATAAGTATTTGCGCTATTTCATTAAGATAAAAAACAATGAGTTCACATATAATTATTACATAGTCGATTTCTTGTTTGCTTGCAATCTGCAGAAGTTTATTTTTGTATTGATCACCATTTAACGTGCTCAATTCGGTCCTTCAGACATTTTTCTAAATAACGTGAGGATATCGCAAGACCATTACATTTGCTGCTGAATTGTTTGCGATACTGTAACCTGCACTTGTTGTATATGTTTCTTCTTTAAGCAGCTGCAGTATCAGAATAAAAGTATATTTAAATTGTCTGATTGTATGCTTATCAATTACAGACTTGGTTGCATTTAGGCATTTATAATTTTACCTAGTATTAAAGTACACGAAAAGTTCGGAAACGTTCCTCAACTTCCCCAGCTGCAAGAAAATAAAATCAATCACTTTTGATATTGGAAATGTTTCCTTACCTTCCTAGAATTGCAAAAGATATGAACAGGCACATGACTAATCAACATAAATAAATGATGTATATTATATCAATGTTTCCCTAAAAAGTATATATTGTAAAAAGGACAATGTTTGACCTTTCCTTCATGCGGCAAATCTTGTGCTTTGGTCTTCAGAGACTTTCCCATAAATGACATCATACTTGTTGGGTAGAAACCACGGTGACCTGTACCGCCACCTACGAAGACAAATCATAAAGTTTATTCCGTTCAGAATATTAATTAATATTCTTCATACTGGTTATTAAAGGCCGTGGCTGTCTTGATATAATGTCCAGCACTGGATGCTTTTGGGACGTTAACCCTTACTATGTCATGCTGTATTTACTTATGTGTAGAATCTGGTAACTGAACTGTTTGAGCTCGTCACTCAGACACAACTAGTTGGAAAACTGTTTGGAAAACAATCCAGGTAAATAATATTTGTCAGAAGAAACGCAAGACACTTTAATCAATACTATAGGCTAATAGGTACCTTGAAATGCAAGACTTTAATTAATACTATAGGCTGGTAGGTACCTTGAAATGCAAGACACTTTTATCAATACTATGGGCTGATAGTACTTTGAAATGCATACTATTGGCAGGTACCTTGAAATGGAATTCTATTTGAAGCTAGCTTCATATAGGTTTTGATCGAAATACGACTAATCAAATTCTGTATATCATAACTAATCATATAGCCGGCTGTTTTGCCCATAAACAAACAGTTATTTGATTCTATTGATATCCAATTACCGGAAAGCGTAATAAAACAAAAAGTTATAATGAAGATATCGCTTAGTCACTGATGGTAGAATAGCTACTACCATCAGAATTGGTAAATTCGTCTTTAAAATATTTGTATGAAATTTTGGTGTAACTAAAGACTTTATCAGGTCATATATTTTCAAATTGCAGTTCAAACCTGGAACAGTCTCCCAGACTTTGTAGTTGGACATATGCACCACAAAGGGGCCAGATGTTTCCAACTCGGGGTACAGTAGCATAACTAACAGGGGTGCAGGTGCAGGGAATCCCCCACCAAGTTTTGTCACAAAATTTAATCCCTTGTCGGAAAACATGTTCTCAGCAAGATATGAATCGTAAGATCAGAATAAGCAATAACAGTTTGCAATGTTTTGTAGATTTTAATTTTCGGTTTAATTACCAACTGATCAATCACGTCAATGGAAAAGGATGATTATATGATGTCAACTGTGTTCTTTGCTGTGAGCAGAACATCCTTGGCTGAAGTCCGCTGAACCCCTCACCAGACATACTGTAGCTTTTTTTAAATTTTATTTATAACTGGAGGGGTGAAAGGTTTCCTGGCCACTGGATCTTCCCCTGGGAACTAAAAAAAGGTGTGTGTTTGAGTGCTGTAGGATGGATCACCTCTCAAATGGCAAAGACCCCCCCCCCCTCCCTCAGTTTTATTTTTTTCTTTTCAGGAAAATTCTTTTATTTTCACGTAATGTTCATTAATTTTCTAACAATCTCCTCAATTTGGTAAAAATTCCTGCAATTTAGGAAAATTTCCTTCAATTTTCGGACCATGATACCGACATTTCCATTAATTTCACCACATTTTCTTTTAATTTTACCATTTTTAAAAGTTTTATTTTTCTTTCAATTTTACCATTTTAAGAGTTTTATTTTCATTTTTTCCCAATTGTACTCCTAACTCGGAAGAAACCATGCAACCGGAAGGTGAAATCTTTCCATGGGGGTAGTTTTCCCTCTTCCTCGCTTCCTACGCCAGGCTGGTGCTTGACTACAGATTCCTAATAATTGCCCATTTGAAGATACCAAGTGTTTGAAAAATTTTATTCCTTGCCTCCACTAACAAATTCTAGTTACGCAATGGTTCGGTATCTTCAATCAGCACCATGCGGTAAACAGTCTGGTCCACACTCCTGATCGGAAGATATCCGGATTGGAAGATCGAGACATGCGCAGTGACCATATTTAAATTGTTGCTAATAAGTTCACGCGTGTTATTACAATTGTTTTGCTTGTCAAATTCTGTCATTCCAAAGTTGTATACTTTGGAAATGATATAGGAATTATTATTTCTGTATAATTTGAGCTTTTGCTGGTGATTAAAATGTAAAATCTGCTCTTCAAAAAATATTGAAACTATTTTTTCAAGATTACGTTAAATTCCCTGATGAAAGTCGTATTTGCGCTGGTGATAATGGAGAAAATAATTTCATCGTCCTGTTACACCAGTAAAGTTTGAATATTTTGCATGCATTTTTCCTACCTTTGGCTTAAACCTATTTTACTGTTATGTATTTCTTTAAAGCGATTTGAATTTGGAAAGATGCATTGTGGGTTATAATGACAAAAAAAGAGATCTCCCATTCGGGAGTGTGGACCGGACTGGTAAAAGGTTGTCAGTATCCATTCTTCTGTGAGCCATTGACTAGCCATGATGACTTATAGGCCTACTTTTTTATTGGCTTGTTGCCTTTATATCTGTGTTAGTCAAACCTCATTGTTATTTCACCCAGCTTTAAATACCGATTGCCAATGGGGTTGGAGTTTGATAGGAGAGTCCTATTCGAACTTCAAACTGTCAAATAAGCGATATTAATTAGAAATATATGGAAGAATTACCACCGAATTGAAACATGTTTGCAACGGGTCCTATAGTACTAATGATGGTCAAGACGTCATTGGCTGTGTGTAAACGAGAAACTCTTATCAGTACATCAAATGAAAAGATAACAGAAGGAGAAGGATATAGTGATACATATGGATGCATTTCTGACACCAGAATGGGCTGAACTTTCCGGGCCTTTCTCTCTCATAGAACCTGGAAGTGGTATAGATAATTGTGGCGGCAGTTATAAGACTGTACAAATGTCGAATGTTTAAATCATTTAGAGAGACACTTGCTTTTTTCATCCAAAAGAAAGGGTGCTGTTGCCCCTGGAAAATGAATATAAACATTATGCTTTCAGGCAGTTGGGTATTGTATATTTTTTATCAATACAATTCTTTGAGGCATTTTGCAATAGTTACAGATATAAATCTTTATGGAGACAATGTATTCATTGGAAGATAAATATGTTGTTTGCATTTATAGAACTAGAATGAATAAATATTGTTTCCCAGATGCAGAAAAAATAGTAAATTTATACCTAACGAATGGCAAGGAACAGATACTTCCTCAACAGTTGCTCCCACTAGTGACAGCTGCTGAACAACACTCCTTACAAGAATATCTACACTTGGATCAGAATTAGGTTGCCCAAATCCTTCTTTCAGAAGTCCAATCTTCAGACCGTTAAGGTTTTCCACTTGGATCTTTTCAAATACGAAAAAGTTGCTGTATTCTAAAAACTGGTATGCATATAATTGCAAATTATTGTAACATTGTAAATATTGAAAATCGTAAATCTTAATTCTGCAAATCGCAGAAGAGCTTCTTAAAATCATTCTTTGTATTGATTTCTATACACCTTTCGTAAATACCTACATTCGCTATGTACTGAAAAGGGGGAACAGATACTACCTAACAGTAACAGCAAAGTCACATACAATAAAACACTCACACTTAGATAAACTGTCAATCTAAGATCTGATATGCCTTACACTATAAATCCTACATGATGGATAAACTAAATCTGATCTATGTTATACTCAGACTTACAGTCAGACATGCAGTTTGATCTATGTTATAGACTATTGCAACGCATGCTATCAAAAGTGTGTTTTCTGCACAGAAATGATCAGTTGGTAGTTTTTCCAATACTCCCGTACATGGCGAAAGTAAAATAAGCAAGCAATAAGTTTAGGAGTGGTTGATAACACACTAAAACCGACATATCAAATTCAATTTCAACGCCAAGTCTTTGTGCTTTTAATCACAAAATTGTGAACATTTTGCAGCTTAAAACCATTGATTATATGGGTCAACTGATCAAGTAAAGTTATTTTGGTTTATCATCTGAAGTATCTTAAAAACTATTTTATCTCATTTGTTTGTCTCCAAATCAAGAAGATTCATCCTGCATCTACGACATTGCTACTCGCAGCGCCCTCACTCAATATTTCTTTAAATAGTGTACACGCTGTATTATACTAAAAAGCAGTCCATATATATATATATTTATATATATATATATATATATATATATATATATATGAGATAGTCTATATATATATATATATATATATATAAATATATACATATATATATATATATATATTATATATATATATATATATATATATATATAATATATATATATATATATATATATATATATATATATATATATTATGTTCGCATGTCAAACATCGCTGATGTAAGAGCGCGAATCTTTCATGCAGATACAACAGTACAATATGGACATATATGACAAGTACACTTACCCTTACTAGCCCACAATGAGTGGCGTAGGAACTGGGGGCCAGGGGAAAAAACGACAAATATTTTTACTGGGGAGGGGGGGGGGGGCAGTACCATTTTAGCTCTAAAAGATATTTTGAAGAGTCAGATTCCATCATGGCATCTTTTCTTCCAGAAATCTTCAATTTTCGAGAAATTTGCTTCAATTTTCGAAGTTTTCTTAAATTTCGGGATTTATTTTCAGTTTTCACGAAATTTGTTACAATTTTGGAAAATTTCTTTCATTTTCGAAAAGTTTTCTTTATTTTAGGTATTTATTTTCAGTTTTTCGCGAAATTTGCATCAACCATGTTCATTAAATGTCCTTAATTTTCTGTAAATTTTCTTCAACTCTCATGAAATTTGCTTTAATTCTTGTAAAATTGTCTTCATTTTCGGGATATTTTTTTATCAATTTCTTAAAATTTGAAATTTCCTTAAAATTACCATCAATTTTTGTGAAATCCTTAATTTTCGGAATTTTTTTCATTTTTAGAAAATTTTAATAAATTTTTGGAAAATTTCCTACATTGTGGTGAAGTTTGCTTCAATTTTTCTGGAATGTCCTCAATCCATTTTCGGGAAATTTTACCCAAATTTCCAATAATTTTACGACCCATCCTACCCCCTTTCATTTACAAATAGTTTTACTGTGATATTAAGAGACTCGTACATTTTTTGAAGATTTGTTGGTACAAATATTAAATTTGCCGCCCCCCCCCCTCCCCTTGATTGTCACTTATCTTCCTACGCCGCTGATTACAAAGAAAAGGCCACAAGCACAATATGACGCACTGAAGCTTATATTAAGTCCCAAGTTGGCTATGTATAGCACATAGCTGATAGAAACATCTTATCTTATATCTGGACACTAATAATATAAAACTCTACTTTGCCGTCAATGATGCACTTATTTCGCGGTAAACGACTTAACTGAAATTTTCTACCTCCACTTAGTTATTACATAATGACATTTAGTTATTACATAATGACATTTAGCTATTACATAATGACATTATTACATAATGACATTTTGATTATTATTATTACCTCTTTTGTATATTCAGGTATAGGAGTGTCTATGTACTTCCACGAATCCAATCCACTGTCATTTCCTGCTATAACCTGAAAGTAGTGATAAAATATAGGATGCGAGATATCTTATTCCATGATTTTGAGATTATCAAAGAACTAATGACATATAAAGTCATCATTTTAGATATGAACAACTGAAATGCATGCGTCGCAACGGAATGATATGTAAGATTACAATTACCGAAACGTTGCTAAAAATCCATCTACGCTTTATTGCAAGAGGTCGCTGGGGAGCTTAATAATTACAAAGACTTGGTTTGAAAACCATTCAAGAAGACGTTGGACATGGAAGAGCCCAGGAGACAGAGTCAGAAATCAGATTGATTTCATACTAATTCAAAGACAGTTTTAAAATTCGGTCAAAACAGCAAAGTTAATGCCCGGTGCTGACTGCGACAGTGATCATATTCTTGTCAAATGTAAAATCCAAATAAAATTTAGATCACTTGATTAACTTAAGAAGGAACCTAAATTACAGACCAACCTGTTAAAAACTGATCCAGACATAACAGACCGAATCCCAGTTTCAAAGAAGAATAAATTCCAAGATCTAGAAAGCCTCAATGAGGCTGATGAAATGTGGCAAAAAATGAAAGATTCAGTTACAGAAGCAATAAGTGAGCAGATTCCAAAACTGGCTCATATAGATCACAAAAAGTGGATGACTCAAGAAATCCTGCACTTAATGGAAACAAAAAGGCTACCAAACGATGATGATGAAAGAAATTATGAATTAAACAGAGAAATAAAGAAAAAATGCAATGAAGCCAAAAAAACCTGGATCAATTAAGAGTGCAAAGAAATTGAGAATACACATAAGATAAACAGTAAATACGTGCATGAAAAAGTCAGAGAACTAACAGGAAAATGTACCTGTACACAGACAGGTTGCATAACATCAAAAGGTGGTACCATCCTTATGGACAAAGAGGACATCCTACACCGATGGTCAGAATACATCAAAGAACTCCTTTATGATAAAAGAAGAGCAAAACTTACCATTAAAAAGAACATGGAGGGCCCACCAATGCTAAAGGAGGACGTACAAACAGCCATCAGTAACATGAAACATGGCAAAGCATCAGAACCTGACAAAATGCCAATTGAAGTTTTGAGGTCTGTGATGATGTAGGCATTGGAACTATAGCTATTTCAAATATAATATACGATACAGGAGAGATACCACTAGATATGAGCAAATCTATCTTCATAATCTTACCCAAGACACCAGGTGCAACAGAATGCGAACTACACAGGACCATTAGCCTGATGAGCCATATCACCAAGGTCTTGCTTCGTGTTTAATGCCAAGGACTGAAAAATGAGTGGCCAGAAATTTCAGAAACACAATTTGGTGTTTTTTGTGTAGATAAAGGCACTATGGGAATGGAATATTTCACTATCAATGTTCATGGAAAGGTGCATAGAAGTACATACAGATTTATATCTATGTTTCACTGATTACTCCAAAGCCTTTGATAAGGTCAGACATGAAGATCTCTTTAAAATACTCAGTAATTTGAACATTGACGGAAAGACCTAAGAGTTATAAGAAACCTATACTGGAACCACGAAGCAGCAATAAGATTTGAAGGAGATTACAGTCAAATTAAGGTAATCCGAAGAGAAGTCAGGCAGGGGGTGTTTTGTCACCAGATCTTTCCAACATTTACAGTGAAATAATACTTCGTAACATCGACAGTTTTGAGGGGCTGAAATTTGGAGGCTACAATATGAATAATCTACACTATGCACATGACACGGTGTTTATTGCAGAGTCAGAAGAAAAAACTGCAGTCTCTTCTGGATAAAGTTGTAGAGGAAAGTGAAAAGAAATGGCTGTCTCTAAATGTAAAGAAAACAGAATGAATGGTAGTTTAAAAAAAGGCCATAAACCCAATCTGTAGTATACGAAGCCAAGGAGAAATAATTAAACAAGTACAACAATTTAAGTACTTGGGTTACACATTATAATCATATAGTCGGCGCACTAACGAAGTTGGAAAACGCATTGCAATTGCCAAAGACATGTTTAACAAAACAAATCTAATTCTGACGAATATAAATATTGGAATGGACACGGAAGTCCGTGTTTACCCTTTTGGTCTACTCTTTTTTATGACTCTTAATGCTGGACAATTACCTAGTGACATCAAGAAAAGATTAGCTGGTTAGAAGCAACAGAAATGTGGTTTCTAAAGAGGATGTTGAAAATATCTTGGACAGAAGAAAACAATGATGATGTCTTGAAAGCTTCTGGCACGGACAGGTCTTTGCTCAATGCCATCAGAAGGAGACAGATGGAATTTCGTTGGTATGTTTATCAGGAGTGTGGGTTGGAACAGCTTGCCGTATGTCGGAAAATTGAAGGCAAAAGAAGCAGAGGAAGGCAGCGAGTCAAATATGTCCAAAGCCTGAACAACTGGCCAACCAAGAGTAGCCTAAGTAAGAAAAAGTTTATGCGCTTAGTGACTGGAGGGCCATGATCGCTAATGTCTGTTCCAGACTCGGCACCTTGAGAGAGAGAGAGAGAGAGAGAAACTTGTCGCTGGAAGAAAAGTCACCTAGTTTCTGCAAATCAAATTGTGTAAAAGATAGTTATAGTAAAGATACGATAAAATGATTGCATTATAGCTGATATTTCTTCTTTAATTAATCAATAATTAATAAATAGCTGCATTTATATGCTTCATCACAATCTAGTAAATTAATTTATATAGCTGTTTGTTTAAGATTTGCACTGACAGAACTCGATAAACAGGTACCAAAACAGTCTAAAAAGAGCCTTTTAAAGTGACGAAACAGATGCTTTTGACCACAGATTAACATAAATAATTTAATACCCTACAGTGAACTGGTGAATTAATGTATCGATCAGTTGTCTAGCAATTATGCGAATAATCCACCCGAACAGGGAAATAGGATATTTATAACCCCACCGTGTTGAATCAACCGCTGCTCGAAGAAAATCTTCAAACCATATCGAATATACATTTGAGATTTGACAGATATAAAAACTGAAAAAGCACCAATCCAAAAGCACCAATGATAGATTGACCACTCAAACACTGTCAGATTTTGTGTTGGTACGTTTTTACTAGAACCACTGCAAATAATAATGGCATATAGGGTACCGAGTTATACGAGATTGTACATTGTATGTGTATCTACTGATGTTGTACATTGTATGTGTATCTACTAATGTCGTACACTTGATGTGTATCTACTAATGTTGTACATTTGATGTGTATCTACTAATTTGTACATTTTGATATGTTGTACATTTGATGTGTATCTACTAATGTTGTACATTTGATGTGTATCTACTAATGTTGTACATTTGATGTGTATCTACTAATGTTGTACATTTGATGTGTATCTACTAATGTTGTACATTTTAAGTGTATCTACTAGTGTTGTACATTACATGTATGTGTATCTACTAATGTTGTACATTTGATGTGTATCTACTAATGTTGTACATTTGATGTGTATCTACTAATGCTGTACATTTGGTGTGTATCTACTAAAAGGAAGTCGAATACTTGATTGTGAATGAATTTGTTATTCCAACTCTCTTGTCTTCTTTGCTTTATGGTCATTCGGTGGGCATTTATAAAGTAATTCTTATACATCGGACAATATCTTTTAAACGTATCACAAGTCCAGCAGTAAAAAGTGAGCCTACAAAATATTTGAACTC